>LUCH01001605.1:79450-108690 GCA_013368495.1 Paragonimus heterotremus
GGCAAACTGGACAACTTAAGGTATCAACTGGCAAGCAACCCTATTGCTTCAGACATTTTAATCGAAAAATGAAAGTGAAATGGCACTCTAATCCTTCTGTCACCCTCAGGAATTAAGATTACAGCGGAACAGATGGAGAGGCCAGGAATGTCTGTTCGAAAAAAACGACTCTAAGAAGTAGGCGATAAGCTATAAATGCAAAAAGCATATGTCCTACCTACATGCCATATACCGTCACTCGTTAAAACTGTGTGGAAACAAGAAACTTGAGTGTGTGTGCCTACCACTCCAAATTGGATGGAATACATGGAATTCTCAAAGTCTAAGTACAAACGGTGAGGTCAGCCAACTGTAGTTCTTTCATCTTACGGATCACGTTGTCGGTTCTGTTGTATAACATATACGACTCGTGCGCGTGGAAACTAAAGGGTAGATCTCAACGCCAGGAGGACCAAGACCTATAAAACGACTATAGAAAACAAATATATGCACTATACATGACATGTCACCAAAACGAATGTGGCTGCACTATTGCCATGGATATGGATACACGGTAGGCGTGAAAGTGTTTGTGTCTGTTTTATATTTTCACAGACCTTGTAACAACTTCTCAGGCAATGTCTTAAGGTGGGACACTCACTCGCTCGTCTGAAAATCCATACTCACGGTCGCTGTTACGTAAATTTACGTTGCAAAATTTCTAATTAATCGCTGTTCAGAATTTCAGTGTTGCCTAAGTTGTGTGCTTATACGCTATTATGGCATGATTTTTTGCGTCCGCATAAAAATAGGAGATCCCGTTTGAAGACAGCAACGTGCAACCCCGTCGCTGAATGCATTGATCCACCACGTCTATTCGCCAACACCTTGCCAAACTGTACTCCGACCACTACGAAATCATGATAGCATTCAGCTCTGGATACACGTTTTATCACATGAGAAATCAAAAACCTCTTAAAAGAGAACATCACTGTGCCCTAGTCTTAGTTAGAACAAAGGAACGGCACAAAAGTAAGATGCATATCGATTACAGCCAAATAGTGAACTGTTTCAGGTTCTTAGATGTGTACTCCCTTCTGAAAATTGATGAAACAGTTGAGAAGATCTGGAGCTATGTATTAGGTACAAAAGACTTAAAGAACGCCCAACATCAAGTGGTAATCAAAGATTAAAATAAAGCCTTCAACGCATTCGAAGCATGTGGTAATTCCTTTCAAGTCTGTCGTATTCTATTCGGTGTAACTAATGTTGTATTGTTTTCGAGGAGTTGTCTAACACGTCATCACAGCAGAAGCGCTCCCAGCTACTTTGCTTATCTAAGCATTAGTAATTTGTGGCCACGATGAAGGGTAATGTGGAAAGGGGACATACACGGCGATGTTTCGTTTATACCTATCAATCACAAACGTAAAACATGCAGAACATATACATCAGACAAGCAGGAATAAGCAGTGACTAGACAGGTCTACAAACCACCGAGTATTGTATAGTAAGGACCACGGAGCCCCCATAGGTCGCCAAAACCACTTTTGTTCATATAACACGGGCCAATAAGTTCGTATAAGTATTGCATTGCAAAAAGCCAGTAACTTTGGGTCTCGATTATGCAACAGTGTGTTGAATGAGTTTAATCAGACCCATTTGTGACTTGTTGTGATGACCTGTGGGATTTCGAACAGCCGGTTCACCAAGTCGAGGCTGGTGCACCACCAATTGTTTCAACCGAACCAAGACATGTTCGGCCACTTGCTGTGATAGTCGACAAATTGTGCTGTCTACGTAAAAGTTATTCCAATTGCAAGTGACAGAATGGTTAGAAGACTTGCGTCCGCGATTATGGAAACTGATATTCTGGTAGTCTGAACTAAGCATAACTGCGCAACCGTATACGTTCAAACCAGAACAGACTTTAGTTTGTGTTTGATATAGTTAGTTAAATGTTCTCCTCACTGATGTGCATGCTTCTGTTCGCAGATGACAGCGCGCTGTTTGCACATAGCGAGGACGAACTACAGCGACTGACCACGGCTTTCACGACCGCGGCATCCAAGTTTGGACTGGATATCAACACAGATAAGACATTTTTTCTTTCAGCCTTCTACGGGCGGGGATGCTGTCTGTGCACCCTCACCTCAAACCCGTGTTAATGGAGATGTTGTCGACAGCTGCACAGATTCCTGCAGCAATCTGTCCACCGATCTGTCCGTGGACCGCGAGTTGAGAGCTCGTGTGGCAAAGGCTATTACTGCTTTCGGACGTCTTGAAAGACATGTTTAGAGAATCACAGCTAGAAGCCTAACACTAAGCTTTTTGTCTGCCGCTCACTAGTGTTGTCTATACTGCTGTACTGCAGTGAAACGTGGACTTTGCATCAGCGGAATGTGCGCTGTCTAAACCGCTTTCATTTATAATGTCTAAGACACATCTTGGGTATTAGGCGACCGGACATAGTTCCGAACACTGAGGTACTGTGGCGAACGGAGATGAACGGGATGGAAGCCTTGTTGATGTTGAACCAGCTTCGTTGACTGGGTCACGTTCGTCGGATGGGCGATGACCATATTTCGAAGGACCTGCTGTATGGACAACTGAAATCAGGTAAGCGAATTCCTGATGATCAAAAGCGGAGATACCAGGATGCTGTGTAGGTAAGTATTGATTGTAAATGTTGAGAAGATTTAGCGTTGAACCAGACGACCTGGAGGAATACGATTCGGACGGGCGTCCGCGAGTTCAACGAACAGTTATTGCGCGACCGAGAACCAAAGCGCGCGGTACGCAAGGGAACCATCGGTGCCATAGGTCGTGGTGAGATGACTATATGGCGTTGCGATGTGTGCCGCCGCGAAGCCGCTGCCGCCTTGGCTTACTAGGTCACCAGCGTACTCATAGTGCACCATCAGTGAAGAGACAACGAGTACGTTAGGCTCAGGTAGGTCATGTAAGTATATCCATTCTATTTTTGTTATTGATTGCATCGACCAAGACCATGGTCGTTTGGCAACTCATCCGCTCCTCTTTTCAGAAACATGGGTGTCTGTGATCTTCTACCTATTCTTTTCTTAGGCTTTGTTGGTGTATTGAATGATGAATCGTTCGCCTGATCTTTTCGTAGTTCAACTTTGAGTTTTGTTTTTCAACTTTATCCTCTCTGGAATGCTCTAGCATGCACTCGTATACTGAAATGCTTCTTGTATTACATGTCATACATCTTTCTTCCTGGTATAGATCTTGCCATCGCAGTCTCTCTCACTGTTTATTTTCCGAGAGATAAGGGTTTTCTTTTCCTGCTAGCCACTCAATTGGCTAACCAGCATTGGCCAGCCGGACACAAAGGCCTCACTCACACACCTACTGGTCTTATTCCTTCGCGTTTACATCGGATACGTGGTGTGTGAGTGGAACCGCAAGTGATGCAGCGCAAACTACTTGGGGTGATGGTTTAAAGCGCAGTCGTCCTTTGGATTCGGTCACTGTGACAGGCTAATCAGTTTCGGATGCCGCCAACCATATAGATGTTCTCCTTTGATTTGCAAAAACATGAACATACCCTTCTCCTGAGCCGTTCTTGTTCATTGCATTATGAGCTTCGACGAACTTCCCAGAGTGGCCATTTGACAGTAAATTTTTTTCTATACATTCCCGTTCTGCATGTTCATCGGAGATACACATAAATCTGGCTTTGGGAAACAGGGTTTTGACTAAACCATGGTTGTGTACAACTGGAGTAAAACTGAGAAACCAAAGCTACTGACCACGCGATGCTGCTTTTCAACAGAGTGAACGTTGAAACGTGCCATCCACACGTCTAGTAATAAAAAAATATCATTAAAATGCAAACTTGTTGTTCGATGTGACTCCATGAAATAAAAATAAGCCAGAATAAATATGGATAAGGTGGCTGAAAAAATCCAAATAATCAATAACGGTAAAAATCGAAATATCATCAAAGGATCGTTTCACTGAAAAGTAGTATGGCAGGTATGACAATACAAAAAAAGCCCAAATGCGAAAAATTCGAGCCACAGCTGGATTCGAACAAGTGATACAAACAGCACGCATAAACGTGATGGGCGCTCTACTAGTTGAGTTACGAATCCACGCCGAAAACTCAGAAAATATACATTTGGACTTAGTTAACCACCCAATCCTCTGTCACAAGGAATCCACCAAATGACCCAAGAGATTGACTGTTCAGACGGGATTTCTTGAAAAGTTAAAGTTGGAATCTATAAATACAATGTATCGTTTGTAAAATAACACAGGCTAAGTTATCAGGGACTTATCACTCAGTCGTTCCTAAGAGGATACTCGCCAGTGTTGAGCCAGATAGACTACCCATAGAAATACTTTCTATCTGTCTGTAAACAAGTCCTCACAAATTCGAAACGAATATCTTCTGTGTACGACAAATAAGAACCTTTAAGGTATTTAACTGAGGCATCAATGTAGCCGCTGTGACAAGAGACAACTCACAGAAAATTAATTCTCTCACCAAAAGAAGCATTCAAGAGATGGGAATTAACAGCCATGAAGTGTAATACTTGCAAGCTTACAGAAGCCTTAGTTAACGCGAAAGCCATTCTCGTAGAGTGGGGACAACACTGCGCACTGGATCAAAAACGCCCACCGACAAACGAACAACCTTATGGTACGTAGAGATGTTCATGCACAAGATCGGGTATACATCATTCTTGTGTATTTTTGGAGCGTATCCCATACCAAGTGTTTCCATGCCAATTTGTTTCACCTGATTGTGGTGAGTCTCAGATATCGGTCTGTGAAACAGCAGTATTTGAAGCTGTCACGTGACCTGCTCATCTAACAATTTGTTGTTTTCGGCTGCTTCATCCATTGTAAGCTCTCGCTGGTCCCTCATAATGGCATTCATTTTAGCTATATACTTGTCCTTGGCCATTACGACAACGCTAGAGACTCTATCCGATTTAAGGAATACCAAGTCTCACAATTGCCTCAGTTCTTTCATGGTCGGAAGATATTTCCGCTTTATACAGAACAGTCAGCGAACGGGCGCTAATAAAAACGGGCTAGAAATATATTCACTAGTTTTTTCACAGAACTAGTTTGTCTCACTACAAGATGTGAGCGACAGTTTCTTAGGCCGATCATAAACTTGTGTATCCAGTTCACTAACACTCTTGACCGAAGTCCAGATTTTTTGTAATTGAATTTCTTCTGAATCACGGAATCTGCCAAATTTACTTACCAGTAATATATATCTGAAGTATCACATAGGCTACCATAACTCGGCAATATGTGCCTTCTTCAGTTAACCACTAGAGGGCTCTGATGAGATCAATGAAAATGGCGACTTCCAAGTGATAGTCTTCTTTGAGGAGTTACAGCCCACCCCCACGCACCCACTATATGCCTATATGAATACTTTAAAAAAGTTCGTCACCCGTTGCACAGTGCATCCTTCATTGAATAAGACTCAGTTGAAACCAAAATTTATATAGTGGTTCTAAAATTTTCATGTTGCCTTTTATGGTCACCAAAAGAAGCCTCTCTGCATGCTTGCAGTCTATCAGACAGAATAACAGGCTGGCTCTAAAAGGACATCTTCAACATTTTTTGCAGGTGCTCTGAGGAACCAACTGTACGACCGTTCAGTTAGGTCGTCAAAATGTGTACTACTGCTGAGTAATTGCACTAACCGTACAACGTCTGATCCATAAAGTTTTGATTTCGTCTCTCATTAAGATATTTGATACTTACGTTTTACCGACACCAGACTGATGGCCAAGTTCATCTGATGTTTGGTCACTCATGACAAGCGGACGAGGAAGCAGAAATGTCACCCTCAGCGATTTGCCTACAATAACTTCTTTTTATGTATCAACTCAAATACGTTCTACGCTTGATAAGGGGAGCAAAAACCTACGTTTTAGTGTAAGAGTGATCATAACGTACCAATACGTACGCAGAATGCAATGGGAGTTGTATACGGTTGATTGTATGTGGATATTGTATGGCTGGACTTATCATGCAGAAATGAGGGACTTTATTGAACAAAAAAAGGGATATCAAAGTAAACATGGCTACAGGTTAAAGATAACTAGACAGCATAGGTGCTACTGATTTCCACAATCTACCACTGACCTGTGGTTTAGAGTGTAGCACAGTGACAGAAGTGAAATGTCAGAAACAGCGTGAAATAGTTGTTAGAAGATCCCAACACTTTTGGCTGTAAAAGCATGTCACCAAGAGAAATTGGCACATGTATTATGGTGGATTTCGTTTCCCTCTTAATGCTATGAACAAGAAAGTCATAAATATGCAACAAATAGGGAAAATGTACTAGAAACATAATGATACGGTCGATTTACAATTAAAAGTAGTTACCTGACCCACTGCGTTTCGCCTAACAGAGGTCGATCTTTCCGTCACAGAGTGACCGACATCAACAACGGGTTGGCTTCTTTGCGAAGCTGTCTGAGAAAAAGGCAAGATAACCGGACAAGTATCCTCGTTATGTGTATTACGTCCGCCCAAAGCGTTCGACCGAGTGCCATCGGCCTCATTGCAAACAGTAACACTCACAACGCGTGCACCATCATTCACCCACGAACTGCTCGAAGAATTCTGCATAGACCGGCCAGGAAGGCGACTCGCAACACCTAATAAGTCCAAGACAGTGTCACAGTAAGAAGGATTCGAATTTGTGGTCAAGTCTAGCAGATGGTGACTTCGATTAGTTCGAACTCCGGTAGGACCGCCTCGATTTCTGCTGCCATCAGTGCTCCGATGTGGTCGGTTTGATGGAAACGGAAATAGACGACGGTTTGAAGAGTAACGAGACTGATTCGTCTCATCAGGAGACTCCGCTCCATTGACGGCGTTGTTCGTTGTTGAAGATTCTGCTTGTTGGTCTACGGATAAGGCAAAAAGAATGCACATAATCACTACTCGATCTGACGATAACCTGACTAATGAAGCAAACAGTAGAAACTCTTGTGCTGGCCAGCACACGCATGATGATGAGTACCAGGGAATTACAGAAAACAAATTGGCCTTACGGGAATCCGAGACGGAATCTGTACACATCAGTGTGGTTAATCAGACCAAAACAAATTAACGATGACCAAGGCTGAATAAGTGTACAAGACTAGTTTGTGTTTGCCGCCTTTCAGAACCAACTGTGCTAAGAATAGGTAAAGAAGTTGTGTCCTGAAATGACTGCATGAATAGTTCACTCAGTGATCACGTGCACCTAATTTGAAACCTCTAGATACAACCACAACAATGGAAAACAAATTAACACGGTTCATCATGTATCTGGTCAAGGTAAAGTGATTGCAGAGCCTAATAACAAAGCGATATTCAGTAAGTGAATATGATTCACCATCACCACCATCGGCAATACCCCAGTGGTTCACACCGATGCTTAGCTGTCACAGAACCACGAAGGAAAAAAAAACAAACCCTGTATAGGAAGAGACAGAAGAAAAAAAGGGGATAGGAAGGGACTTAACTACTAAAAAAAGCTACGTCTATATTCAAACATTCAGATACACAACCAAGCTGTAAGTAAGTAAGGTGGGTACGGTTCATTTGTAAAGTACAAAAGTGGTTCCACTGTCAGTAGTTATTTCCTTAAAACAACGCCCTGGTCGTCGTTAGCCAGTGTGTTCTGGTTCCAACATGACAGTCTGGTCTAGTTGGGACACGACATTTTTTTTTTAGAGACAATGCAGGCTTCCAGAGAGCAGGTATTTCAAACAGGAAGACATTTCCGAACGAGCTGCCCGCGCCGATCACGAAAACGCAACAAACTGTCCTCAACAGAGCATCAATAAAATGGTCAAACAAGACAGTAACAGGAAGTGGAACGGCACGGCTCAGTGACGAGGCCACAAAACTGAAACATGCCGAGCGACGTTTATTATTGATGTTGTCGTCATAGAATGGCTGTAATACTTCAAGAAAGAGTTCACAAATGGCGCGATAAACCCAAAAACAGCATAACGTGCCACATGTTTTACGGAAAAATGGTTTGGTTTCGATCAGTCTTATAGTCATTCGTAAATCTACTTCGCTCATGAATGCAGCTTTTTATTATCTACCGATTGGTGGAAAAACTATCGTAGCACAATCTGTTAGGGGAATGCTGGTTTTTAGTCCTCCAGCATCGTCTTCCAAGTGTTGAAACGCTTACAGAGAAGTGTGTGCATAGCCAGGGATCATCGATTGTGGTGGCCGAAACACTGTGTCGATGACCTTGAGCTACCCCACTGAGATTGCGCGTACACCTCTAACCCCCAATCACAGACAGCCAATCTGACTGTGATTTCGGCGGTGTGTTGTGCCCGTTGGTACGACCTTTGGTCTGGACTCCGGATTTTCGCTCCGAGATAATCAACAAATGCCAGAATACGGGTTGTACTTCTCCTGAGTCATGTGTTTCCTCTACCGCTGTTATTGTCCCAAAGGTTCAATATTGACTGCGCCCGAGTAGGAATACATCCCCATAAGCATTTTACTGTAGTAAGAGATCAAAATATTTCAAAACGGTAGAACGTAAGCAATAAGTCGAACGAAATCGCTGTGGTTACTCCGATGACGTCAAAACATGTGTTGGGGAAATCGATAGCAACAGTTAGTCAGGTCTCAAGGAATCGGTGTAAGCCTGGCAGAGTTCTAGTAAAGTTGATTGTGCGACAGGGTGCAAGTTTGAAAGCGTGAATGCGAGTTGGAACCCGTAACGGAGAAAGCAAGCGACAGCATGCAAACTAAGAATAACTGACTCCAATAATTATTAGAGATGCGTATATTAAAACACAGTAGATATCGCTTTTTAGTCGTGAAATCAAAATATCGGAATCAATATGGGAATAGGGGTTTTTAGTAAGTAGAAACATCCAGTATTTTGTACTGTTCTTTTCAGGTTCAGTCTGAAGTAAGAAAGAGCATGAACACTTCATTGACAATCCCAAGTAATCCATATCCGCAAAACTTACTCTTCCCGTTCGATAAAGATGACAACTGGTGTGTGGCAATCAGGTGTCGAGCCATGTGACGGGTTTGCCGATTCTGATCACCTTCGGCATGAGTGGCGCAAAGTGGGCAAATTACTTCCGCATCCCCAGACTCTTGTCCCGGATGGGCTTGGAAGACATGGCGTGAAAACGATGTCTCTGTAAAACCCAGCTGGCCACACAGTGGACAGGTGAAACTGTAGACGCTGTAGTCTGAGGGAGTCTGAAAAGTCGAAAGACCCAAACAACCACGAGGAATTGAGCGAGATATTATTGTTTAAAAACGTGATTGAAACATGGACCATGTGAGTTAAACGAGTCAATATATCAAATGAAAGGTGCTGCAAAACGAAATCAAGTTTATCTAAATAACCGACCAACTGATCACCTAAAAATCCGTGAAATATAGGTGTACCAATAAACAAGGAGTAAAATCTCTAACACTTAAGGCGGGATAAAAAGTATGAAAACAACTACAAAACAACATAAAAATCAACCATAAACGACATATAGCATACTATTTCAGATTACAAATAAAAGTGGACACACTGAGTCTTAATTTAAAAGTGGGCGAAAACCGTTGAGGAATAAAGTCACTGATAGTGGAATCCTAAATCGACGGTCTTAAATTTGACAATCGGTGAAGTTACCTCGAGCGGTAAATTGTCACAGAATTAACTATCTAATAAATGCGAAAGGAATCGCAGTCAATTCAATGAAATAGGAACTTGAGTAGTTCGGTTTTAAATCCGAAGTGTGTGACAATACCAGTGAAACGAGTACACACGATTGGAAAATATTATAGTAAGACCCGTTAGCTCGAGTGATCCGCATGGCGCGCGTTCCCCACCTACCTGACAGAAATTATAATAATCAAACAGTGTCCTGATTAGCATAACAAAAAAAGGTCCAATAAAAGGGCACGCTATGTTCCGATATCTGTCAACAGTCCGAAAGTCGTCAACTGAATATGAAGTTTAATAGGACTAATAGATGGAACACATCGATGCACGTTGTAATTCTCGTCACCAAACTATTGTTTTTGACATACTTAGTTTAAATACGAAATGACTCTTATGTAAGTTCACATACGAACATATATGATATACACTTGAAGCCTCACCCAAGATGGATCCATAGAAAATCAACAAACGCACAGTAGTTGATTGGCTTCATGAGTCAACTTGTTTGAGTGTAGATGAAACCACCTGATTCAGTACATCTGGTTTCAACGAATTCGATGAAAATGACAATTAAGAACATCCAACCCAGATAGTAAATAAGCGTGCTATGAGTGATCACATGAACCTAATATCCCGATTCAGTCATTTTCGATCCTGGTTCCAACTACAGAGGGTGTTCGATTGGTTAAACAGTTTCTACAATTACCCTCAACAAAGCACCGATTGACCAACAAAGCTTGCTTGATTACTGGTGAATTAGAAGCCACTACGACGCAAACGACACTGAGTCTTGTGGTACAGTTCTTCTGTGAAAAAAAAGTGAATGGCCAGTTTTATTTGCAAACGATGGTTTTCTCAAGTTTGTCAGCAAGCGACGGTTCTCATTCCTGTCGACAGGCTTACGGAAGGGTCTAACCGGTTTACTGTGATTGATATGGACTACCTTGAGCATCTCTTTGTTCGTCGCGGAC
Source organism: Paragonimus heterotremus (assembly GCA_013368495.1). Lineage (NCBI taxonomy): Eukaryota > Metazoa > Platyhelminthes > Trematoda > Plagiorchiida > Troglotrematidae > Paragonimus > Paragonimus heterotremus. Next base: position 90,104 of record LUCH01001605.1, read on the forward strand.
GTCTACAAAACTTTGCGATGATTCCGGCATCAACTTCTGCGGTACCGAAGATGAGCACAACCTAACAAGGGCTTGGAACAGAGAATCAATTTCAAACGAGCATTCGGAAATTCAACCCTCCCATGCCGAGTTCCTAGGGAAACACGGGAGAGTACGATTCGTTTAATAAGACGCATTTTGCAAGGACTATCACGTGATCAACTCGTGCCCGACGGGGTACTTCCTACGACGCTGGTGGTGGTTATGTGCATTTTGAACGACAGCCCATTGATGAAGATGGCCAGTTATGCGGTCAAATTAGCCACATTAGAGCTAGGGTTGCTTCTCCTGTGGTCTAGCAACCAAAATCTAATCTGTGCTTTTGAGAATCGTCCTAAGTGTTAACAGCATCACGCTTAACAATTGGTAAGTCACCTCTGGGCTGGATGAGTGGAGGATTACTTTTCTGCTTTGAAGAAAATTTTCAAGTAACAACGTCAGAATCGCAATTCTCAGGTCGGAAATTTGGTAATGATGCTACGCTCGATATGAACATCCCAAGAAGTCGGTGATAGATGACGACCGTCGATGAAGTCAGCCCGGATGTTCATGGACTCGTTCGACAGGTTACGAACTGCACGGCTAGCGTCATTTACTGAAGGGACACCTATCGGTTGTGGTTATTGGATAAATAACTGGACACGTCAAAGAATAAGCCACTTGATCCAAACACTGTGATCAGTTTGTTTCTCGTGAGTGTCGCTGCTTGTTTACAAGTGGGAGTGTTGGACTCATTTTATGACCAAACGTTAGCGCATTTGCTTCCTCCTACTTTACACATTTTTATGCACACATTTAAAACTTCATATCACGTTTCAAGGTAGTGAGGAATTGTCAACTCAAATGCATGGTACTGTTTTGTCATTTGTGTTTACCTTTGTTTTGTACATAATACATATGTTGATACATGTGTGTTTGATTACAGGTCCGTCTTACCATTTCATCGAGAAACCGTGTTCCGGTTCGTCATTGACCTCAGAGATGCGTGTACTCAGTGATAGATCAAGCCGTCATTTGTAGTACTTCATAAAACCTAGGTCAGAACAGTTACTACGGAGAACAAGGCACTTTTTTCGAAGGCCAGCGGTTATGGTCGACAAAGTCGTCATCCAGTAAAATTAAGAATGAAGCGACAGTGTACCAAGTCACGATCTAGAAAAAGACACGTGATCCAATAAAATCGATAATGCCGAATAACGTCGCCCACTTATCACCAAAGCTTATATAGTCCATCTGAGACCAGGCCTGATTCGAGAAGAGGAAATATTGAGTGGAACTGTGACGTACACGATGTCGAAAACTGGCGCTGGCTAATAATAACAAGTAATCAAACTAGAACTGCAGTTACTATCTACCACTGTCTGAGCGATGAGATGTTAACACAAACTTGCCGCTTTAGAAAGACTAGGTATCCCTCGGTCGGCTGACCTGGATACGCGCAATTCCGGCCTAAATGACCACATTAGAAACTTGTTCACCTTCAGGCAGTAACCAGATCCACGCAGCAGATGTATTTGAATGTATCACTGAAGTTAATAGCGACAGAAACACATAATGAAAGACGTTCGAAGGGTTAAGCTTCTAGAGCTCGCTTTAGATGGTCGAGTATCTACCAGTGCGGTTTTGGCCATTGTGTCAAATGCTAGACCTACCCAACCTGGCCGAGGATGACAGATATGATGTCATCTGAAGTATGCAACCAGGATCGAGCAGACAATATGGTGTTGTCGGTTCGATACGTTGACTACTGTTCCAGATTCTAGTCTCTGAATTACAGAAGATACCAATTTCCAAAGAGGCTAGCGTTCGAACGAGAGCGGTAGTGATGATCAGTTGGTTTTAGAGTTGAAAGTGTCAATATTAACTGGTACCTTGGGCCTAAGTGGCAAACGAGAACTAGAAAACAGAATGCAAGGAATAAAACCTGTCGGGCAAACAGTAACGCGGTCGCGATAAATGAGGACGCTGACTGGTCTACCGGATAAGATAGACAGGTGCTGTATACTAGTTTGTGAGTCTTGGAATTACCTAAATCATTGGTTGGAAACGTTACCCAACAAGATGTGATGCGGTCAACGACATAGTAGTTTTGGGGCTTCCTTCTCTTTTAGATAATTTGTTCCACTAGGATACTCCTCCTCTTCCCTCTCAATGTTACGATGGACTACAGCTCCCGCCAAAATATAGCTCGAGGTCGCCACGAGATTGACGGTCTGTTTCGTGGAGAAAAGACGCTAGAGAAGTAAGGCATGAGGGAAGTGGGACATTAGTTTGAACTTCCTCTTTACTCACCGCCTACTTCCCCCCTTTGTGAGTAGTATGCTTTTTGACTTAATTGTGCCCATGTGATAGTTGCATTGGCCGCCATTTTGAATTTGGACATCTGCTTATGCTCGACCACTGACGGTCGAAAACTCCCTCGGGACGTACCATTTCGAACGTATGTGACATTTCATAGTGATTCCATATATCTACTCTTATGTATTTGCCAATATTCTATTACAGAAACATTACCGAGCTGTTTGCGGCCGTTATCAGTTTGATTCGACCTCGGCAGGTTAAGTTCTAGTGGTAGCCAGCTGACCTCTGAAGTGAAACACAGAACAGATTCTACAAGGGGTCTAACAGGTACCATAAAAAGAACGGTGAGGAAGGGGCCAGCAGTAGATAATTTCTGCTCAACTATATTGTTGGATGAAGCAAATAGAATGGCCTGGTGTGTAGTGCATAAAGACCGATGCAGTATAAGTGCCACTGCGATAATCCAAGGTTGTATGGAAGGTGAGATACCCCGAAGGTGTCAAGTAGAACAGCCCAAGAGGGCTATGGTCTGAACATGTCTAATCAGAACAGCCTGATGAATTCGACAGTTTTCCGTGGCACACACGCATCACTGTTTCAATTTTCAACTAGTATATTACATTTCCTTATCATCTAAGAATTTGTCCGTGTTCTTTTAATCAGGCGGTTTCGGTAGTCTCGGGCTAGTAGTTTCTCTGAGCTGGAATGTTCTGATCCCATCAGTTGCATTGATGTGGTGGTAGGGTTGAAATGCTAAAGTGATCCAGAGGGCTATGCTGACTAGGGTTATAACCCATACAGGTACAAATATGTTGGACAGGTCAATGAGGAGCATCCAAACCAAAACAGTTACGCTCATGGTGTTGTAGGTTGCACTGTTGATGGCGCAGGGATGCACAGACAGTGAGGAAGAGCCTTGAGTACACAGCAGAATTGATTATTAAGGTTGCAACACTACAGCCATCCGATTAGGGAAGGGCGTTAAAAAAGCAACCACAAACAAAAAGCACGCCGACTGTTCAACAGTCAGCCGTGACCAACTACACATTATTCGATTCGGCAGAAGAACGTATCGGATGTGTGCGACCCTAAAGATGTAAATTTACGATCCACTTGAATTTGATTCCGAACAAAGTTATACATCAGTGGCTTTCTCTCAAGTTATCCGGTGATAAAGGAACCGAATCTAGCTGTCAAGCACGAGTGTGGATCAGATTGAACTTAAAGGCAGAGCAAAGCTAATCGACTAAATACCAGTGAATGGTCGTTTGTGCGAAAAAAAGACTTAATATTTCGACCAAAGTTTGTCGACAAAAACCACAAACGTTTATCTGTCACATCCGCATATGATCCAGCAGACAATAATTCAAATGATACTGAAATAATCACCTGAGATGCTTCCTATGAGCTTCTGGGTCAGACTAAACATTCGGAAACACGTGTTCATTGACGATGTACAGAAAAACTTTGCCGTCTTGCTTCAGATGAGAATCGGCCGGATGATATGTCCCGTCTCCGGGGTCGACAAACTGAGAAAGGTGATAGGCTGCTGCAATTGTGCGCATCTCACGAACTTCATGTATCCAGTTGCGCATTTCAGCACAACGACAAAAATGCGACATGGAGACAATCTTGTGCAATCTAACTACGGACGTCAATTGACTATATGGCCGAGCTATCGGTGGCGCCATTCCGTTAAAGACTACGTCTCATTTTGGGATAATCGACTAGATACAGATGCGAACGTTAACCTAACCGTTGAGGCTTATTCTTGGTTTAGCGTTCCGTTGCCTACATATTCAAAATTGTCAATAAGGAATTCGGCGACATGAACGTATGAAACGCCTATCAACCAGCATTTTCCAGGTAACAAAAGTGGAGTGACCTAAACGAGCACCGGACAAAAGAATCAACAGTTACGCGAACCTTTCGTGAAGAGGTTTATTTCAAAGGAGCACCAAAGATACAACAGAAGTGAATTTCTGGTGATTCAGAAAAACTGACGAACAAACGTCAACTGATTTTCCTGGCATGATAAATTTATGAGGAGTATAAGCAAGGACCGCGAAGCTTACCTAACTGAGCGAGCTAAGGGAATAGAAAAAAATGAACTAGTCACGTTTGGATTAAATTTTGGGGATTCAGCTCATTTCAAATTGAAAACCACCCATACTCGCTCAGTCTTCGCATTCAGGTAAGCTTTTCAGCCGGTCAACTTTGTAAGGAAGCACTAAACTCGAGTTTCGCTCTTATTAAAGCCCATCAATAGTGTATATCCTTGTCCGAGCCGGAATTTGCACTCCAAACCTCGTGTTTGTGAGACTGGCGTGTTAATCACAACACCAGTAACCTTACACTAGGTGTGAATAATGTTCAGATTGCCCGATCGTCTCGATAGGATACACAGTGATTGTCCTGTTAACTCTAATCGACAATCCAGCGATCAGGTACCCTTCCGTTAGGTTGAAGTCACCGACTTCATTGAAACAACTGAGTGTAGTGTAGAGTTACTGGCGTCGTGGTTAACACGCTAGGTTAACAAACATGAGAGTCGGAGTGCAAATTCCGACTCGGACAAGGATATGCACTACCGATGAATCTTAATAAGAGCGAAACTTGGATCTAGTGCTTTCGTACGAAATGAGCCGGCCGAATAGCTTATCTGAATGCGAAGACTGTAATCGAACGTGAGTGTTCAATTTGAAATAGCCAAATGTCGTTTTTCCTGATTCGTGCGCGCACTGGACGTCAACAATATGCTAGTGAGATTGTATGGGAGCAAGAGGGTTCGAGAATTTGCAGCTTATAGCAGCGACTTGACAGATGAGTTGAACACTTTAAGGAGCAGTTCAACGGACTTGCGCCAGCTCACTCAGCTGTGATTGATGGAGGTTGTGTGGTTACGTATGGTGTTCATCAGTCGGAAACCGAAGTGGCATTGGAGCTTAAACTATTGAAATACAACGAAACTCCAAATCCAAAGTTCCTCTCTGCAAATCTTTTTAAACAGCGTGGTGAAAGACCGTTGGCTGAACTAACTACAATCCTTCGGTCTACGTGAAAGACTGAAGAGTACAGTCGTGATTGGTGTTTGCCAATAGCTATACACATTTTCAAAAGTGACACCAGAATGCCATGTAACAATCACAGGAGTGTTAGGTTTATCTCTATCGTATCAAAGATGCCCAGAGACCGTATAAGGAAGCGGCGTTGGGAACAATGAAAGGGAAAACAATACGAAAGCACGCAGGTTTCTGACCAAGTCATAGGTGTACCGACCGCACCTTCCTTGCGACAGTGGAGCACTGGTGTCCCCTTTCTGGCTAACTAACATTATATTTTTAGGCTCAGAGACCGCCTTCGATTCAACTCTCCGACGGGTTCATTGAAGCTGTCTTCATCGTGTAGTTATTCCGGTGTTAATTAGTTGAAGTCAGACAACAGACGACCATTCACGTGACTCCTATTGCAAGCAATGTTCGGAAGGGGTGTGCAATTCATCCTTTTGGCTAACCATGTGATAAGCGAAATTTCAAAAGGAGTATTCGGAGTAAACGCCCTGCCAGACAGTAGGCTGATTGATGACACTCCTTTATTTAGATCTTCATTAGATTACGTGCCAACTATGTTGAATTGATCACATGATGTGCGTTTACACCTTAAAAGCGTATTGTTGTTACAAGGGTGGATTGGCCCTTTGACCATATCCTTGCTAACACAGACAGGCCACTTGACAGAGATGATCTGTTCACCTATCTGGATAGCGTCAGCTCATTAGTCTGCAATACTATCGATGGTGTATCTATGAGGGCATCGACGGAAGGTAGCACGTTCGTCAATCTGGGTCATCTGTGGCACTGGAAAGGCGCCCGATTATTGACTGGAGGAAGGGTTCACAACACACGTGCGAGCTCATTTTTGCTCTGTGGATCGGGGATCTGATCCATTTGTGCGGAGGGTGCAGATAAAACCTCGGCATTCGACCATCGCTGTATCCGTCAGTTAACTTGCTGAGACAATGAGAGCGCATAGTCTAAGCTGACCGGATTATGCCGACTGAGCACTAGTTGTATCGAGGGTTGTTCAACGCAGCTCCTAACGGTTGTGAATATATCGGTGGTTAGGCGAAAACGCGTCCGCGGATTATGGAAACTTCAACTGTCTTTCTCAACAAGGATGGGGAGTGCTGCTTGGCAGACTGGAGACTGTGCAACTAACTGGATCGCTAGGCGAAAACGCTGTCATACATGATAACGTAGCACCGTCAATAATGAGTCCGCATATCTATGATTGCCGACATTTTTTTTCATGAACTTGCACTGCATTTGTATATCTTCCTCCTTACAATTGTGCATAATTATTTATTTATCTACCGTTTCGTAGACAACCGTCGGGATTAGCGACAGCCCGAGTCAAGCGTATGGTATAATGTTGAGAATTTGTTTATACCTATCTAGCACGTGATGACCATATGAAGTCAGAAACATGCCACAATAGTAGAAGGAAGAAGGGACTGTGTAGGATGAAGAAAGAGGGATGTCGATGGAGAAAGAGGGAATTACATCCACGCACATAGAGTCGGAACACGAACGTCATTGACTTCTACTCTCGGCCATATTTGACAGCGTCCTCAATCAAAAGAATTCATTGTCCTCTGGACCCCGGTCCTAGAGCCGAGAGCGCCCTACTGAAGCAAGCTTCAGCGTGAGTACCTTTATACTCTGAACCCAAGCCATCTGCTGGCCACCAGGCTGCCGCCTTCTACTTAAACTCTTGCTCGCAAACAAGGCATGACGTGACAGGCGACTAGTTGGCATCCGTAAGATGTGGCTAAGCCAACAGAGCCTGTGAGACGAGAACAATATGTTCAAGGATAGACAGGGTTTCCCCGTCCCGAATACATCGGTGAACTTCACTACTGCCAACACGGTACTCCTACCACAGGCCGCTAAGGTTTCACAGACACCGACGGTAGAAAACATACACTTTGTGAGCATCCGCCGTGTGGATAGTCTGTGAATACGTGTGCGTGTTCAGGTAGTTTAAAAAAAACACTGTGGCCCGGCATGGCAACACGTTTCTGGTGTACAAAGAATTGTCCATTTTGGGTCTAAACACAGTAAGAGTGGGTTGTCCCGTCGGTAGTGTGAAGTCCGGAAAGAATGTTGCGAAACCATTTGGCGGCGAATGCGATGTTTAGAGCTACATTTTCAATCTGACCATAGTTCTTTTGGGCTGGACCATGAGGTTCGTTGGCACAAAATAGGTGGAAATGTATTGCACAAATTCCACGAATGGATGCACCAGCTGTGACGAAAGGATCCAACTTGGGGTCGTAGTGTATCAGCAATATGTCCGATATAAGTATCATTCTGACCACTTTAAAAGACCGTTACAATGTAGGCGATTGAAGTCAGGTATGAACCCTTACTAAGAGTTTGTTTAGGGTTGCACAGGCGCAATGTAGAGCTGATAAGAGGGCAGTGTAGTGATTGGCGAGAACAAAACATGATCGGGGCGAAAAACACTGGCTGATGACGACGTTGTTGATGATCTTTATAAGTTTATAGCTAAGATGGCCATTGTCTTTGTCCACAATGAAACCTAAGTAAATCAGGTAATCACGAAAAATGCGCGGTTATCTCGTCCAAAACCGTAATTACTACATATATTTGAAAACACACTCCGTGCCAATTCAGCACCGTGAAACAAACAACTAGGAATGAGTAGAAAAAATTCCAAGGACAAAAGACGTAGAAGCGCAACCACAGCAGAAAAGAAAGCCGAATTTGAAATTCATAACCGCGAATACGGCGGGAACCTTGGCATGTATTTATTGTTGTTCCATCAAATCAAAAGCACGCTATTCAAGTGTTCCGCTGAGCCTGGTGTGTCGGTTATTATCGAGTCGATGGTCACTGGAGCGGTCTACACGTGGAATGATAGCCTGTCATTGTGGGACCATCCGGGATGCGCGCCGAGCGTCAGATATCCCATAGGGTTCTAAATGATGTTTGATGAGGCTTGATCAGGCCCCCTCCCCTTCCTTTCGTTGTTTTTCCCCACTTCTTAATCAGGGCTTGTTTTTTTCACGGCCGTATGACAGTTAAGCATCAGCAAATAGCACTGATGTATTGTTGTCTTTGATGATGATGATGATGATGAGGTGATGGTGGTGGTGGGTGCCCAATGTGTCGTTGAAACATGCTGAAAAGTCGGCACAAGTAAGGGGGGGCTCTTTCGGATTTCGTGATCACAGCAATCTGCATATCCCAAGTCGAATAGCTGATTGTTTGAAGTGCTGCAGATTCGTGTAGGTGATCCAGTTATGCTCACAATGGGTACCGACGACTACGTGGTTGCACGCTAGGGAGAGGGAGCAGACTGACGTTTATCCATTTACAGCATCCTGGGTCATCTTGAAACATAAGTGTATAGATCAGCAATGAAACCAGTAGGCTTTGCGCGAATTTGTCGAGAGACTAACAGTTAGTTTGTTAGAAGCTCTGAGGTTGCCCTAAAATGTACAACTGGATCGCGAGAAGTGAGAGTTTATCCATCAGATCCAAATCGGACAGAGCGAGGCCGAAAACATCCACGAAGTAGCACGTTCCACTGAACTGTACTCTAACTAGAGGAATGGCGCAGTTTGAGTTGTAAGATAGCCGGAGGCGTTCGGTGCATTGGACAACGAAATACACTCTTGGCTCACTATGTGTGGTTCAAGATAATGGTAATAGTAGGGAACAGCATCTAACTATAGCCGGGTGGGGAAATTGCTTCACAAAATCAACTTTGAACACAGCGCAGAGTGAAGCCGAAGTTGCGGCAGACTTCCGGGCTGAACAACACTTGTGCCTCAGGCGATTATTTTGTTTCCGTGGACTGCTTGTATGGCAGAGATCTTTATAACCTGGCTGCTTCAACCTAGGCATACGTGCCATCTGAATGAACAGCGTATCACAAAATGACAGTCACTGCACTGTCAACAGAATACGGGAACTGTCGAAGGCAACCGTTTGAATTGAACTGATTTTTCTGATCGGCGTCTACCTGACTGCATGTTCGTCATAATCACCAAGTGTGCCGATGATCTGTTCGAAAATGTCTGATCACGCGGGCGTCATGCTTAAGGTTGAGTCACTTCCGAGACTCACCAGCCCAAAACTCATCCCTGAAACCATTTACATTTGGCTGAGGATGTGAGTCCATATACTTGAATCAGTGGGCGATTGGAAACCATTGACAAGAACAGAATACTCGAAGTTATCATCCGTCACTGAGAACAGCTTGAACGGTTCATATTCAAGATTGAGTATTAGCACACGTTACGAAGGTACCGACTTCGCCTTGGATCAATTTGAAACAATGGCACCAAATGGTTAAAGATGATGACTTTTCAACAAGGATCTGTTCAAGACACATGACAGGCTCCTGAAGAGTGGAATCACGAGGATTTTTGAGCAAGATGAACTCGGCAGGTCAACCGCGTGCTGCCAGTCTAAATATGTGTCACAGTAATGGAACCCACTGAACGTCACACTGATTTGACAATTTAATCCGTAGTACGTCGTCGTATTTTTGAAATTAAGGTTCGGAAGGCATGCCAAATATCTGATCAAAACAGAAATCACTGGTTCCAATGAAGCCTATAAACACGCTTGATTACTCACCGGTATTACAAACCGGACTCCAAAAGGTGAATCTGTAGATCAGCGTCTCCAATAGGTCCGCATGTGATTGTTCGAACTACGTCTGCTGATGTCGGAAGAGCAGCTGAACTTGTACAAAGATGAAGGACATTTTGGTTCAAACGTTGCCAACTGTCGAACTGTTTTGTATCGGTAAAATCGTAGCGATAAATCAAATATTTGGAACGAAATTCTTAATGCCCGAAATCCACGACCGGAGGGACCAAGATAGGGCACGAAAAGCAAGTTTATTTAATACGCCTAAAATTATTGTGCAACAAACTTGTACGTATAGGCAAAAAAAGTGATATTGGAGATGAATAAAAGGCTGAGAACCCTTGAATTGAACTGTATGCAACCTGCGTGGTTGACCAATGTTTAACCGGCATAGTTGAACAGACAGCCAGGTTTGGGAGTATTGTATTCCAATTCTGATCACACATTCAAGCTCGATGATTGATATTTACGCACACTAACTTATACGAGGCGTATGTTCGAGCAAGCGAAGTCGATGACGAGAGATCGCATTGAGTAAGATGTACAGATAGCTACCTCTGAAGGCGTGTCTGACAACTTCATCGCTCACATGGTGAACCGGGTAAAAATGAGTAACCGTGAGCAAACAATGACTGCCAGAAACGGAGATTCTGCAAAACGGCTTCCGTTCGAGTGTGTCAGCTGTCGCAAATATATAACGGACGAGGGCACGTGGATGCAATGTGCAACCTTTCTGTCGTATAATAGCTTGCGTTCTCCCGCCGTCACAGATGGTGCATATTGACAAGCATCACTCTGATGTTTGAGCTGCTACTACCGATCGCTTCATTCACAGCTCCTCCGCATTTGGGCAGCTATTGAGACAGACAAAACCACTCACTATCTGTAACATGTTAACACTGAGGGTAAACGTAGGCATAAACTCCAATCAATATTGAAGTGGTATTGTGCACTTTTTAAAGCTGAGTATATCGCGTATCGAAGATGTTCGTCCTCCTTGAAATGCCCACCGTCCAATGCTGTCTCTAAGATGTTATTCATGGCAAAATTAAGCGGGAAAGTGATGATGGGCAATCCTAACGAACCCAAACAGTTATTAAGAATGGGCTCGAAAAGGTATCGACTCGTCCTGGTTTCCGTCAGTACAAGATTTGAATGAGTTTCCATACAAATGAGGTATACTTTTTCCGGAGAACGACGACAAAAGATGGAATCGAACGTTTTATAAAGGTTTCACACAATCAACACTTGTCCCTAATGGTGGTGTAGAAAGTACAGCGCCTGAAGAAAAGCGACAACTTCATGTGTGCGGATGCAGTGAACGCGGAAACTGGTCTGCTACAGTTTTATTTGTATCTCCCGAGCAAAGAAAGTCTGTGGAGAAACATGATGATCAGAAACTTTGAAGCCGTAGAAACCACATTTTTTCCTCGCACTGTTATCGTGACCCAATCCATGTTAATGATTTGGCATGCACGCGTTAAGACTGCACGAACAGATTACTCGGAAAACATCGTATGATTAGCGTATTTGGATTAGTGCGCCAAAACCCGTGAAAGAACTAAATCGTTTTAATTAGTATGAGTAAAGTGAAAAAGTATCCAATCTGCTGTGGTCGAAAAACGCCACTGAGTTCGACTGTGTACCACATCAACAACGTGTTCTAACTATGAGCAAACACAATTCTTGGGCTTCAGACAGAAGAATGATGAACCAACGGACATGAATCTTCATGTCCACCAGTTATGCGCCAGAGTTACGTAATACCCCGATTGGTGTCCGCGCCATATTCTTCACAAGCCCCAAGTTCAACAAATAGAACTCAGCTACTGATAGGACAAAAACCCATAAGGACGTCCGTGGGCCCAGAAATTCCATGTCAGGAGATAATATGGACAGAGATGGTCCAAGTTTCAAGATATTTCCGTCTCAAGGCGTCGCCATTTCAAATGGCGATTCCGCCAAGGAGCAATCGCGCGCAAACGAGTATCGGAGAGAGCAACAACGAAGAGAGCGCCTTATACTAACTACATGGAAAGAAGGCGTACATGAATACGCAATAGAAAAGCAAATAGTTTTCCGCCAATTTAGATGGCTAACAAATCAAGGTAAATTTTTTTTTCAACACTTTCAACTTTTGACACTATCAATGTTGCAAACAGGATCCTATAAATATCGAATAACCAATTTGCACGGTTATTATTCAAAGAACATACAGGGTCAAAAAATCCCGGGAAATAAAAAAACCCGGCATACAACTGCAGACGAAACACCGATTCGAGACGCCTATTTTGACAGATTTATCGCGCAATCCTGCTGTAGCGGTAACTTCAATGTGCACTGATCACGTACATGCATTCTTCGGTCTACACCGTGTCACGATATCAATATGATGGTAATCACATTTTACATACTTCATGTGATCGGAATTGAATCACACAAATGATTAAGCTCGTAGCCACTATCTATGCATTGATAACCAACTAACAGTCAACACCGAACTCAGTCAGTTTTGGCGAATTGCTGGAATGTGGAGACTGGGACAATTCTGGCAGGAAACATAAAAGATAGAAGCGTCATATAGTCGTGAATCAAACAGGTTGAAAAGCATGTAAGTTACAGATAAAGACTTAAAAGTTTGCATCTGATGACAATCTGTGTAAAGGACCGACTACTCCTAAAGGCTCTGGCAGTAAGCCCACATGCCCCCGGAACGACAGTGTACAAACTATGTCAGTTTTCGGCCTCCAGGCATTGCAACAATGTTTGAACAACAGCGTCCAACGTCCTTGGAATTCACTCTTTTCATCAACTCGATTACTTTATCTCAAAAGTCTTCTGGAATAAGATCAACTTATACACGAAGAACAGTTGGTTGTTAAGGCGCAGACGTTGATTTGTTTGAGTGACCAAACCGCGGTCATGTGAACTGCGCATAATATGGCTATTACCGAGCGATAAGAATCGACAGGCTTGAGTGACGAAAACGGAGTGGGCCGATCAGGACACATCGAAGTTACAACACCAGTGGGACCGCACGATAGAACCATCCAAAGTAGATAACTCGGCTTAGTGTTTTATCCGCATCTATATACCAATCATTTTTTGTTTGGAATGTTGGATGTTTTAGGGGGATTTTTAGCCGTGTGTATAAGTTGAGAAAAATAATGATGGTAATCAGACCTGTCAGTTGATTTCAGTCATGCACATTCCAACATAGAGCCTAAAACTGTAATCGGCCAGCAGTCCTTGGTGTAGCTTTGTTGTGTAAAGTGGATGGGCATATTAGCAAACCTCTAGGGGAACGATCAGGAGCTAATCACACCCCACAGCTTTGCTCTTCAGAACGCAGGAGGAGTTAGGTCATTTCAAGTGATTACGCATCGAACCCGCAAGCGTTGGAAAGATGGTCGGTGCCATTTTTTGGAACTCATTGTCAGCCGCAGAAAGAGGGAGAAATTGATCCGTCGGCAGGAATGAATCACAACCACGCTAAAATAAGTATTCTAAACACCATCGACTGGTTTCAAATGATCAATCAAGTTCGCGCATAAATATAAAGTGATTAAGAATTGTCCTCATTTGCTAATAATGTTCACAATATTCACATCCTAATAAAGTGTCGAGAGAAGTCTATGTTTACCAAAAATGACTTATTTTTCGAGATATCATCGAAAAATAAATTGCGATTTTGAATTTCACTTTGTCGCGCCATAACGTGCAAAAACTCAATTTCGGCGCAAGTTTCTCTTGCACCTGTGATTGGCCCATCCTACTTCTAATGTGACAATTTAGGTGGGACTCTTCAAGGCGATTCAGACTAAATATACACAGATGCTGGTCTGCTATGCTACCTTTGGTTTGAGAGCAAATACAATCTCGGCTAAAGGTCACGATCTTCTGTGTTATTCTGGGGTTTCCGGGTATTACTAAGCTCTGTGTTACGTCCCGTGATTTGTATAGCCGTATGCTAGACATTTCTGATTATCGTTGACCAGCGGGTCATAACACAAAGCACTACCGACCATTTCAGAATACATCACGAGTGCATGTAAAAAATGAACAACCTTCGAGTGACGATCCTTAAAACAGATTTGCACAAGTGCACGGCTTTTTTTTGCAAACCAACAATCACGTATGAACATATTGCTAAACAAATCAAAACAATTCATGGTGGAAAAAAAAATCAATAGACAGTAGAAATAACAACGGTTATAGTAACGAGTAAATAAGAATGCCCCAAACTAAACCTACTTCACCAAGATAGAATAGGTTGTGATCAGCTTTCGGAATAAGGCATTGCATGGGATGCGAGCTGGAGTGCTTATTCGTCGCCTGTTGAGAGTCAAAACAACTTCCGCACAAATCATAGTCTCGGCAAATAAGACATTTGTATCTTCTCAATCGGAATTCTTTCTGACGGCATCCATCACAAGTAACGCCTGAAACGGTAGTAACACGTAGCTGCTTTTAAGCTGTGGCAAAAGCGGCAATCTTGCAAACAAAATAAATTGCATGACCGGCGCCAAAAAAGATGACAATAAGCCAAGTCTGAGATGCAAAGAAAACAATGGGCCTAAAGATGTCCTATCTGGTTTTCAACATCACTGGAGTCCACAAAAAGATACTGGCGACGATACCGGAACATGAAACTATGGTTATAGTAGTTAACTGAAGTGCGTAGTAGTTTGTTTGTAATTTCGGACCCTTGTTACCACAGCTTTTTTTCCATAGGTTTAGCAGCCTGATAGTATCCAACCCACAAGTAAATCAATATAACATACAACAGTAAGCATCCTGTGGTACAAAAAACTGCAAAGTAAATAATACGGATGTGAGAGGGCTATCTCAATGCCATCGGACGTATCCTTGTTTGGCAAATCATATTCGGCGAATCAGATGCAAAACAAGTGGGTAGCTTACAGTGCTGGCATTAATGAGCGACGAACGACTGTAGAAATTTCAGACGTAAAAAGCTGTCTCCCATTTGGTTACTCGTACCACCCTCTGTATTTCTCTTCTGTAAAGGAATCTCAGAAAAATGTGTAGACCTAATAAAATTGCAACATGCTCACTCCGCAAGTAAGATGTGATTTTATGGTGTTCATACCACTGAATCCTAGTGAACACGGACGCGAATAAGTGATATGAACGGTGAACGAATAACGCGAAAAGAAACCCCTCCGATTGAACCCCCTGAACATGAACGACAAGAACCAATTAGAACAAAGCAGACTCCGGATAAGCAATGTATTTGGCCACCAGACGCTTTGCAAATTTACATGAGATACTGATCTGTATTTATAGAAAATCATTGGCCTTGTGGCGGCGAAGAAATATTTGAATCCCATGCCGATGCATATCTCAGTAACGGTTTGCGATATGTGATTTCTGACAGCAGAATCGTATTGTTCGGGTCAGGTTTACCCCGACCCTAACACCTCCCCTTTGAGGATATCGATGGTACGACGGAAGTCGGAGGTTAACCTGCAGGAGCGCCAGTGGCCGTCGTACTCAGTCCGTCCATCTTCTGGGGAGCAGTTCAAGTTGAGGACTTCGCGTGTTGGAAGTCGTTGTTACGGGCTCCGGCTGTGGGAGGCCAAACGTTTCCATCAGGATCTCCAAGGGAATATCTTTCTCGCCTTGTGATGGTTCAGCGATACTGGTGGGCTGAAGCTGGTTGGCATGGCGTTTCCAGATATCCGTCCCGACTTGGACTTCATAAATGACATTGCCAAATCTTCTGCGAATTCGGCTCAAGGACCACTTAGCAAAACCTATGTGATAATCCCGGGTCAGGACGGTCTGGTCGCTGTTGAAACCTCGGCGTTTGACGCCGTGCCGTTGGGTGAACTTGCTTTCCATTGTTGCATCCTTGGAACCTCGGACAGTGACAGTTGGGGGGATGGAGCCTGGCGGAAATCGGATTTTGCGTCCAATAAGTGTCTCAGCTGGAGATCTTCCATCAGGTGTTTATGGATTTGAAGTCGCTCGACAGTGCATTAGGAGTGTTTCCAAAACTCCCAAGGTCGTTCCCTCCCCTTGAGCTTTCTGAAGGGCACGTTTGAAAGTGTCCACAAAGCACTCCGCCTGGGGATGGTAAGACGGTGACCGGATGTGATCAATGGCGTTCTGAAGACAGAAGTCAGCAAATATGGAGGAAGTGAACTGTGTTCCGTTAGCATTAATCAGAGCCGTTGGGCACTAGAACTGGCTGAACATTTTGCGAAGTTGTAGGACGGTTGATCTTGTGGTAGTGCTTGACATCAGGACAACTTCTAGCCACTTGGATTAAGCGTTGGCGGTGATCAGGAAGTTCTGACCGTGTAGAGGCCTAGCAAAATCTAAGTGTACCCGCGACCATGGAGCCGTAGAGAGTGGCCAAGATTCCAGTGGAGCTTCTGGGGGTGCTTTTGATGCGCAAGCACAGCCGTGGCAAGATCTGACCAGTTGATCCAGCTGTTCACCCACGCCGGGCCAGTAGAAGTAACTGCGAGCCAACACCTTCATTCGACTGGTGCCAGGATGGCCGACAAGAAGTTGGCGAACTACTTTAGGTCGAAGTTCCGGTGGGATGACGACACGTTCTCCAAACATCACACAACCATTGAGAGTTGAAACCGCGGAACGTCTCCGGAAAAACTGGATCAGATCACTCGTTAGTCCTCTATCCGGCCAGCGGTTTTGCTTACAAGATATCACAGACTGCAATGTCTGGTCTCGTAGAGTTGCTTCAGCAACCAGCTCGGCCGTGACCGGGAGTGTCCAGATGACTTCAGAGAACACTTGATTGACCTCTGCTTCGAAAGGCACTGTAGCAATCAAGGCCTCATCTGGATCGGGCGTCTGCGAGCCAATCAGGCGAGAGAGAGCATTTGCCTGTCTAATGCTCGTTGTTGACGTATACTTGATGTCGAAGCCGTAGTTCAGCAGAGTCGTTGTCCATCTTTGAAGGTGGTTGGTCGTGTAGATCGGTATACCCTCCTTTGATCCAAAGACTGCGAGCAATGGTTTGTGGTCAGTCAGCAGAATGAAATGCCGGCTATAGAGCATCTTGTGAAAACGCTTCACTACGAAAACAATGACAAGCGCTTCTTTGTCGATCTGTCCATAGTTCTTTTCTGCTGACGATAAAGAGCGAGCAGCATCAGCGACTGCTTTTCGGGAACCACCAGGGTAGAGGTGTGAGAGAACCGCTCCTACTTCACAGCTTGCGGCGTCTTATGCGACCACGATTTGGAGAGTGGGATCAAAATGCGTCACCAAGTTGTCAGAGTTGAGCATTGTCTTTACTTCCTCAAATGAGTTTTGGCATTCGGTTGACTAGTTCCAGGAGACATCCTTCGTCAACAGTGTTCAAGGGTGCTCGAATGCGATGCATAGCGGGCATAAACGCGCTGTAATGGCTGACAAGACCCGAAAAATGAACGTAGAGTAGATACGTCCGACGGTGGTGGCATATCAACAGCAGCTTGAATGTCGTTGGGATCTGGGCGGCGGCCGTGACGATCGATGATGAATCCAAGGTGTAGGAAGAAATTGCACTTTTACAGGCGAATACGGAATCCGTAGTCGGCTATGCGTCCAAGAATCAGGTCTGAGCGTCCTTTCAGTTCTGTTTCATTGGCGTCGGTCACAACGATGTTGTCCGGATAGGCGGCTGCACCTGGAACATCGATCAGCATCGTAACCATGATCTTCTTGAAGACTGCCGGCGCAGTCTTCACGCCGAATGGGAGACCCTGGTACTTGGACAGACCACAATGGGTGTTGATGGTGAGAAGCTCCCTGGGAAATTCTGAGACTTCTACCTGTAGATAGGCGTCCGTTAGGTCCAACTTCACGAATAGATCATCGGGCAGCGGGAGAGGATACTGGTGCATATCCAAAGAAGCATTTAGGCCTGTAGGGCAGTCAGCGCAAATTCTCACCACACCATTGGGCTTCTTTACAACGACGATCGGTACGGCCTAAGCGGAATAACTGACTGGTTTCAGGACACCAGCTTCCTGTAAGCGACCGAGTTCCACGAGAGGTAGAGCTGTGTACGACACTGGGCGTTTCAGTAGGAAAAAGGGCCTTGCGTTTGGAAGAAGGTGGAAGACGGCATTTGTTTTAGTGCAACGTCCTAAGCCTTCCTGGAAGACTGCAGTGTTTTCGGAACACCGAGAGGACTGGTGATGTGAAGCCATACTATTGGGCCAACATCGATTGAGCCATCGTTACCTCAGCGGCTGACGGGCGTCTCCAACAAGATCACTGCATCAATCCAGTCCAGCCTCAACAGGTCCAACTCCGGTTGATCCGTGAGATATCAGCTGCCTTTGAAGTGGTAGTCACCGAATGAGACATCACAAGCTAGCCCGCCAGATAACCTCAGAGTGCCATCTGAAGCACTGTGTGTAGTCGGACGCACGGCAGGACGACCCATTGTGTTCCATGTCTTCTTTGATATGACAGTGATGTCGGAGGCGATGTCAACTTGTAGCTGAACGGCGGTACCATTGAGTGTCAACGTAATATGCTTCCGCCAGGAAGCATAATCGACCAAGAATGTGG
>LUCH01001606.1:0-26648 GCA_013368495.1 Paragonimus heterotremus
AATTTTTGAATGGAGGGAAATTAACAGAATCAACCGGCCGTCGCAGCAGAATTTCCTTATTCATCTGTCATTGGGATTATCTCAGTTGTGGCCTCCGAAGTTATTTAGGGACAACACGACAGATTGTATCCATTGGATACTGAATTTAGTGTAGTGGAATTCTAGACCAACACACCTTAATGAACTATTGTGAGCCAATCGATTCCTTTCTCATCACCACTCTGATCTCGTGTTCATACCTGACTTTTGTACATTGTTCAGATCCACTACACCGTCGTATAAAATATTTTTCTTATTCCCCTCCCGACCTCCAATTCAGATATTTTCTCTACAGGTCCCACAACGGATGTAGCTAACCGTGGTAGAACTGTGCCTGTAGGTCCCATCTCTCTGTACTCAGCCTCAGCTCTCCCTCGTCCCGTGTGTAGACCTAAAATGCGGATTAATATGGAGGTCTTCAACGTTCGCGAGCTACAACAGATAAGTCAGCAGGCTGCTTGCTCATGAACGTTGGACTCGTTTTATATAGATGTCTGCTGCGTCTCAGATACTATAGTCCAAGACGATAGTCAACGTATGAAACCAGCAGCACCCGCATTGTCTACCTGATATTGGTTATACACCACAGCCACCATTATAGGTCAGGCCCGGAGCAGGCGTAGCCCTTGGCACGACGGCTGCAGCCGCATTAGTAGATTGGATTCCTGTTAACAATGGGCTGTGCCGTCCACTTTGTAGGTCTAACTAAGACCAGCTCTGGACGCAAGACATTCAGAAATTTATTCACTGTCTTCCCACGCTTCTATTGATTGTAGTGATGTGGGAGTCAAGGGCGCATTTTGATCGCGTTTGGCTCCTCTCCTTCGGCAGGCAGGTCGCTCTGGCATAGTCGTTCTGGCCGCTTCGGCTTAAGCCAAACCTCTTTTAGGTGGCAGGTTCGAAACAACGTCCTAACGATCGGTTACTGGCGGGCGATATTCGCACTTGTGTGTTGAGCATAAGCTATTTTAGCCAGCACTCGTTTCAGTCATCGTTCACTTTACTGTTATACATGTTGCCCACCTTCTCTGACGCCTACCTGGACTCAGATTGACCATATAGCTGTTAGTTTTAGGTGACGTGTTTTGATTCAGGACTGTCGTTCTTATTTGAGCAAATACTTGGATTCAGATCATGCTTTGATATATTGTCGTTTCGCTTTCACTTTTGCCAAACAACGACCCCATCAGCAGCAACGACTGACTGTTAAGAAACTAGCTAACCGTCGGTAAAGCATAAGTAAAAAACCGGCTTGAAAAGCTGCCTTAGTGTTCCTCATTCCGAAGACCATAATGCCCGCAGGACGGATGTGTTACAAACAGCTCATGGAACAGGTAATTTGGCATGCGGCACGGAGATTCGTGGGTTGAACAAATATTGGATCACGGAGAAATTCCTGGAGTCGTTTGAATCCAGGTGGAACATTCCTCTTGGCAGTTTGAATAAAAAAGTTTGGGAGATAGCCTCGAAAATTTGAAATGTATTCTAAAGGCTGATTGCTTGGTTTGGTTATTGGAGAAGGTTAAAGAAACCGAGACTGTTCTTTTTCCTGGGAACATCGACAGACTTTACAAGCTCATTCGCGCCACTTATCCCAGGAGATAATGCCAAGGAAATTGTCAACGAGACAGATGGCATTCATCTAAAATAAGTTCAAAAGGTTAAAGCCATGGAAGGAACGCTTTGAAGGCCAGTTTAGCTGGTCCCCCTTTCTACCGCTTTGTCGCCAAAAACCTGTAATGTAGCATCCTGTTCGCCAGATTTAGAACCACGGACTGTCACTGAGGTCTGCAATTGTATCTCCGCTTTTCATCGTGACGGTGCTGTCGGCCCAGGTTATCTCGTGCCGACGCTTTTCAAAGAGGCGGGGTGGCATTGGTAGGAGCTTCCACGTAGTTGTTCTAATTTTTGTGCACACTTAGTACCATTTCCACGTGTTGTTGTCACTCGACAATAGTTCCCCCATTCAAGGTAGTAGTCAGGCTCTCTTGCGGAAACCATAAAGGAATTGGCATGACCCCAGCCCTTTCTGGGATTCTGGAATTTATTCTACTTCGTCGGCTGACTATAATTCAGGAGGCAAACACTGGGGAAGGACAGATGCGGTTTTGCCCTGAGCGGCGATGTACTGATCAACTTGTTACTTTTTGCTAACTTCTTGAGCAACGTCGTTTATCTCGTCGGCCAACAAATGCTGTATTTCTCAGTCATAAGAGTGCAATTGATCCGGTGGATCGATCTACACTTTCAGAGTCGATTAAATATTGGGGTGTGCCGACCAATCATGTGGGAATGCCCTGGGAGCACTTTAATTCCATACTTCAGCCCAGGTTAAGACTAACATTGAACTGTCTGACAATTTCAACACCATGAGCAGCATACGTCAAGGCTGTCCTCCTTCAAAATATCTGTATAATTTTGTACCGTACAAAATAATAGAGGGTTGTCTCTAGCGGCCAAAAGATAGTGGCGTGGACTTCATACCTGATAGAATGCTGTCTGGTATTGATTGTAGTGACAACAGTGTTTATTTTCACACTCTTGAAGCAACACAATGTTCCGTTGGGTGCTTTGGAACGCGCTTTGCAGCCTCCTAGTGCACAGTGCTTCGGCGAGATTGCTGTGATTACGTTGAGTTTTCGTTGGACAGTGAAGGCATGGAGGTTTCTGACCGGGTTTGTTACCTGGGAAACTGCAATACCGGTGGTGGCAGTGACGGGAATGAAACGAGGGCGAACATCTCTCAGGCCTCCTCGGTACTAACCAATCTTGAGCATCTCTGGTGGCACAGAGGTGTCTTTCTGATGCTTAGAGGTTGCATATATACCGCGTCGGTGACGGCTGTGTTACTTTACGGCAACGAAACATGGCTGCCTAGGTTTGACGACGTCAACAATTTCCAAGTGTTTGATCACCCATGTCTAAATTCGATCGCTTGTATCGGAGTGCTCAAGCGAGTAAGTAATGTAGATGTTAGAAGGCGGATACTTGGTAGTGACCGTCAGTCGATTTCTTTTAGTCAGCCCCTACATTTGCACAGACTTACATGTGCAGGCTATGCATTATGGATACAAGCTAGTAGTCTAGCCCATCACATAGTCTTTGCCCACAGGACGGCCGAATGGCGCAAGACGCGAGGTTGACAGATGATTGCCTAGCGTAGAGAAGTGAGGTCGTTAAGGCAGAGTTCGTCCAATGTAGCTCGGGTTCGTCACTCAGCATTGGTACCTCGTAATTCACGGAGTCAGTTGATAGAGACTTTGGGTGGAATGGTGTCTAATCGACCTCAATATCGTGGGTGTTGTCTTGGTTTCGCCGAGTTGTCTGTGAAGTAAGTGCATTTAATGACGCGGGGCAGTGGATGCCGTAAGGAAGCAGCATTGCTGATGACGTCATACTTTCACTTGGAGCTTGGTTACTTGTTTGCAGGATGGAATACCTAGACGTAGAACGTTTGAATATGGACATAGATATCTAACAGCCGCGCGCTCCGAAAGGGACATGCAATTATTGCGTGGATGTGCGGTTTGATATTTCTCATATAATTGTTGTTTTTGACACTTAATTCTGTATAGTCTGCTCATATTTCGTGTACGTCCACGTCTGTCCAGAACATTCTTATATTGCGAATCACGGTGACCAAAACCGGTCGTCAAAGAAGATCGACCTGTGTCAAAACCACTCGTTCTAGCCCTAAAGTTGATAATGATCAACCTGAAGCCAAATGCTGTGGGCGTAAACCTTGCACAGACCTTTCCAAGGATGTCGCTTTTGAAGGAGTTGAAGATACACTTATGGTTCCTGCCAGTACTCATCTAACTAGGAACTGTTTTGTCCCCCTAAACAACGTATTTGCGGAACTATTCGGTAAAGTGTCCATACTAGAAGCTGATTCCGTCTAACTAAAAACAAGCCATACTGTATTTGATTCTCTAAATATGAATCTTGTATAATTACCTTATATTTTCAACGTACCGGAAAGTCCCAAAACGGACAACACAGAGGGCGCGAGCATGTTTCTCAACACGTCGACAACTGAAATAACGAAACGGATGCGTTGCACATATAATGCCATCGTATTCAACGTGCCAGATAAGCTTCACCTGGATGGCACTATAAGGCTACTCTCAAGGATTACTAATATAGATCCAACATCGTACACCTGCAGTCATCTTCGTAACCCAGGCCACAAGATCTGCTGTTCGCTTTTGTTCACATTCCAGAGCAAAACAATTGCCAAAATGTTCATCCAATGTCAGGACCATGTCAAGTCCAAAACCTCCTTTAAACTCATAATGACTATGCAGGATAGAACCCCACCAGTAAGTGAATGTCAAAATCTCATTGTGAAACACTGTCATCCACACACGTGTGACCCGGGATGCATTCAAACAAGGTACGATGGCGTCCAAGTATAATGAACCTGGGTCCAGCTGATCGTCTAGCTCCGTCTTGCTGCATCACACCCGAGGGTTTAAGTGGTCCCCCTGAAAATACCAAAGACATAACAGAGGACAACATACTGGGTGACTTGTGTAATCTAACAGTGGATCTTAATAATTCCAATAATCTGCCTAACATGAGGGCGGCCCCTGTCGAGGGTTCAACTAGCGAACGGCAGCACGTAGATAACTGTGTTCAGAATTAACTAAATGGGACGTCTAGATTTCAGCCTGTCTACGTGGTAGCCGAATCAGACAAAGTAAGACTGCGTCCCTCTATCAGTCAAACGCACGTTGGCATTCCAACTTTAAGCACATCTTAAAGGAACTCAACAGCCGGCCACCGGTGAAACACCGGCGTTAACACATCATCCCCAATTCACTATCCTCGTATTTACCTCCGCGGCATCATAAGGGAACAAACAAAGGTGGGTATCACCGACCCTCTCCAACCATACCGCTTAAAAGCGGGTCAAATACCGTTCAAACCTCCTCTGACCAGTCCATCTCCCATAGACCCCTGCCCCACCACACCTTACTGACACTTTTCCAACACTTTCCGGCATGGACTCAGACGTTGACAATACCCCATCCATCACTAATGAGCTCGTTATAACCGCATCAAACCAAGCGACGTCACCAGAGTCTTTGAGTCACAAAGACCCTTCTGGTTTGGGCATTTTTATAAGTCTAAAAATGATGTCGAATAAGGGATATGCGCTAAGTTTATTGCTTTTAAATGCATGCTCACTAATCAATAAGGTGCAGATTTTTAGTTCTTTCGAATTCTTATATAATCCTTACATCATTCTAGTCACTGAAGCTTGGCTCACCCCCTGGGACTTCAAACACAGAACTGAATGTTATAGATTATAATATGCTCCGGAAAAAAAGCGGTGCAGGACCTGGAGGTGGATGCCTAATTGACTTCAGTGAGCAACATTCTGCAACCATATTTGATGAGCCGTGTCCTCATATGAATGACGACTCACCGTGGCTGTCAGTGTCAATTGCTTTCTCTTAACTACTCTTGGGATGCGTCTGCAGGCCACCTAACGCTACTCATGACGGCATGACTCACCGTAATAATAGACTAAATTATACGTCAACTTTGCCTTCGCAGAACACAATATTTGGTGGGGATTTCAATCTGCCCAATATCTTTTGGATCCCTTCCACAGCTCCTGGAAATCAAGAAAAGTTTATCGCATGTGTCCAAGTATATGGGTGGCATCAACACGTTCTAGCGCCTACCAGACTAGACCATACTCTAAAGCTCATTTTTACGAAAGGCATCCCCATTGCTACAGTACCCATCCTAGAACAGTTTCCAGGACGTCAACACAATGTGATCAACTACATGTTTGACCTAAAAGCTGTAAAACTGTCGAACGTCATGTTTCCGCCTAATAAAATTTATCGATTGGAACATGTTCACCACTCTGTTGAGATTCCTGGAATGGAACGCATTCTTCCTGACCTCCGACCCTAGTATTGCAACCGAAATGTTTAACGAACACGTCAGGTTTTGCATGAACATCTTAGCCCCGGAAAGATCAAAGCGCCGTTGTGCGTGCGACACAGGCTGAATTCTCACTCCGAAGGAGCAATGTAAGGTCAACAGTCTGAAATCACGGCACCGAAAAACACTCGATTTCTCCCTTAATATGCTAATGCATAAAATATTTTACACTACAGAAGATAATACCAAAATGCTCCATCTACATGAAGGAAAATGTACGCTTAACAGCAAAGAGAATAGCGTTGGGCTGATGCAGTTTATGAAAGGTAACAACTATACAGGAGACCCTACTATCTCCGCAGCAGCACTATAAAATATAACTACTGTAGATGATCCTCTTACAATCTGTGAGGTCTTCAGTGCATATTTAGCGGCTTCCTCCGGCATTGAAGGAAGTATGTTGCCTCCACCTTTCCCTGTAAAAATAAGTGCATTCCTAAGCCATGTTTCTGTTGGGGCAGCGAAAATACGCTCTCAGTTAGCTGTTATCAAACCTTCTCCTGGTCCTGACGGTATCAACCCTGGTGCTCTCAAATGCGGAGGGGGAGACAATCCTCCCCTTCTGTCTAGTATTTATACACTTTCCCTAACACTAGGCTCCTTCTTTCTCCATTGGAAATATTCTATAATCAAACCCCGCTGGCTCGCGACAAGACATCAGCAATTATCGCCCAATTAACCACACTTCAGTTTATTCAAGTGTGTTGGCATCATTCGGTATACGTGACCTACTTCTCAGCTGGTTTGCTCCACACCTTGAAGACCGCACACAAAGGTGAAAATAAACGATAGCAACTCAACGCCCCGACCAGTCATCAGTGGAGTGATTCAAGGAAACGTCCTGGGAGCGTTAACCTTTCTTATGTACGTAAAGGATATATGTGAAGTTATCAAGCATGGCAAACTACTCCTACTCACTGGTGACATCAAACTGGTCTTCACTTATCCTCCTGGCAAACTCACTTCTTCTTTAAGGAATATACGCAAGGGATTTTGTCATTGGAGCCCTGGTGTCAAACTTGGCTGATGGGATTTTCAGCCAATAAATCCCCCATCGTTGCACACGGTTGTCATATACCAGGAGACTTTATAGAGCTGGATGGTCATGGTACTTCAACTGCCAACTTAATCTGCGACCTGTGTATACGTTACTCAAACTCACTTAATTTCGCTGAGCATATATCTTACCTAATAGCTGAAACTAAACGAACGACTGGATAAATTAAGCACTCATTTTTCTTTTCTGCAGCCCGACTATACCTTTACAAGCTGTGAGCACGACCCCAATTTGAATGCTGCACGTTTATATGTAGGCTAGCTCTGGAAAGTCTCCGACGTGCATTCAAGAAGGGGTCAGTGGGTTGCCGGTCTTCTCTGGACTACAGAGAACGCTGCCAGACGCTTGTATTTCATGCTATTTTGCTGTAGCGTCTCAAGCTAAACCTTGCACTCATGTATAACCTAACTTATGACAAAAAATTAACTGTCAATTTTGCGATTGGACCATAACGTAGCTCAGAGTACGACCTCAAAAACAAAGAGTTTACTTTAACAAGTTTTACATTCCGTAAAATGCTGCTTTCAAATATTTCCCCAGTGAAATATTCGTACGCTTGTAACGCACTCCCTAATGCAATTAGAGCCAGTAAGAATGAACATCAACTCAAACGAAGCTTGGAAACCTTCCTGAAATTAACAAGCGTCATGTCCGTTCCTAAACTCCGCCTGCTTGAAGACTATATCTTTAAAAACTGACCCAATAACACCTGAGGGGGAACTCTGCACGACATGATACAAAGCCACATACACGTCGAATTGATCAAAGCTATCAATTTTACCTTTGGTGATATTTATCTGTATTTCGAGGCTTATTAATGACTCCAGCGGGATGGATCTTGTACGTGGTTAATTCCAGAACATGCAGCTGGACAAAAAACATGTCTGTGGTCAACACAGAATGTCAATATCTACACCTCGTTACTAATGACGAAGTCATCCTGGCACGCTCTTACTTCATATCTAATGATAACCAGCTGTGTATAGTTAGTGATCACCGTGTAAGGGTGTACATGCTGAAACTGTTTTGCAAAAAATATATGGCTTAACCTGTTCGTCTCAGATGATTACAAACAAATATGTGCCTCTCTCTACCCTAATAGACCACCCAGCAATCTTTCTGTGTTGTTATACATTCCTTCCATTATATATCGGCCGTGTGTTCCAAATGGACATCGGGACTCGAATGTAACCACATACCAGGAGAAGGTATGTATTTTATAAACTAACAAAAATTGTGAATTATACACAAAGGGTTGATCCGAAATTCACATCTACTCTTCGTCACACCTCACAAGTTCATTTTTCGTTTTTCCGTTTATCACGTGAGTTTGTTTTTCATCCCGGATCCCGCGGTTGATTCAAATGCAAGACAATATTCCTTAACGTCCGTACAATCAAAACCCCAAATTGGTTGGATAATTCACGAGGTCTGCGAAATTCCGTCATCTCGCGGAAGTAACGAAGTCCAGCCGAGAAGACCGTCCATTTCTCAGCAGAAATATGGATCCTCCAATCTCCCCTCATCTCGATAAAATGTTCTACATATTTCCCCGGTACTGTCCACATCAAATAATGGCGAAATTCTTCGATCGTTCATTATCCCCATCCTTAATTATCCTATTTCTGGCATGGCCTTGACCACCAGGCCAGTGTTAACTTTGTGAACCGAAAATTGACGCAACTACTCAGCATTTTCTTAATCGAACATTGGAGATTTTCGGAACCACTTTTTTAGAAGCATGCTTCCCAAATGCTTCACCATAAGCTAAACTTCTTCTCCCCCTACTGTGTCCGTTTTGTTATTTTATTCCCATTGTTGGTGTGTTGTACAACTCTAGTGATAAAGACAAGTTACTGAATAGACTAGGCAAATGCGAGTGTACCTCACTAGGCTGTCGGTGATAACGAAATGAACCAATGAGACAAAATGGTTACAAGGTTCCAGCAAGTTACAGTAGTCAAAAGGAGTTGACTCACAGAAACATGTTCACAAGTGTTCAAGATGACCACTACAATATTCTAAATTACCAGTTTCCGGAAGTGGGTGGTATCACAGACACAAGTAGCAAAACGTCAGAGGGTCCGCCGGGGCTCCATGCGAGCATCGGCGGGCAGTGGAAGAAATTTGCGAACGAAGCTTTTTCAGCCTTTCTAATACCGGCGATTTTATTAAAAGCAATTTCGGTACTCATTTCCAACGCTTGGGAAGCCTCCCAACCCCCTCTTAACTAATTTCCAGGAGAAATCTGACAGAGATGAAAATTATTTTGTCTTTTTACAATTTTTTTGTTTCGACTCGTTCAAATATTCCGGAAACAAATTTGTCCATCAGAAATGTTAAATCTCATTCACCAGCAACCCGATTTCTCCCATAACATCCACGGATAGCTGAAACAGAGAAGGAATAGGACGAAAAACTAGATGCAAGATAAAGTTGCACGGATGAAGTAGAAACAGCATGTCTCCGTACATAATCGAGTTAGAGTAGAAGTAGAACAGCAACCACACAGCTTTTCTCCTAGGCATCCTAATAATACTACAGATATTTGCCAGTGCATATCCAGTAACCCAAATATGCAATCCTGAAATTGTACAAAACTTAAACATGAGCCACAATAAAACAAGTTTCTGGGAGTTGCTTGAAATTCCGTATCTCTGTAAGTACTTCAGATATAGAGGAAATGATATAACGAACTGAAAGTTCTCTCTTTAATTTTAGTAGCAGAATATGAGGAGCAAGTTAATTTCATCTGTACCATGAAATAGGAAGAAAAATACCCGACATTCTGCGCACCTACCTGAGTGATAACTGCAGCGCAGCCATAATAAAATGACTGAAATTGCTAATGAGCTTTTTACAAACATCGGTAAATTTGGTGAAAATGTTGCCCCATTTTTTAAATGGAATTAATTGACTTCTACATATGGCATGATGAACATTTTAGACTTCCATTTTCGACATTTCACTCCTTGCCCGCCGAAACTCGCAGGATACCGGCATATCACGGCGGGCAGTGTGCTGCATGGGGAGTTGCCATGGGCCGCTGAAGCGCGATCCTCGATGCGACAATGTTCGTAGTACAACAGAGCTAAAAAATTGGATGATAGATCCGTGTAGTATCGTCAAACGACTGTGCAAAAAAGAGAAGAGCAGACCGATACGAACAAAATTTTTATTGTATTACAAGGTCATTTTATCAACTTGAACAACATGTAAACATGATATAAGAGGTTGTTGTACAGAAACGAAATACCGTTTGCCAAAAAATAAGGACATCTCTGCACAATTTTTGCTTATGCGTATGGTATTTACGGCATATATGCGTATCACGTTGCAAAGTCTGAATTATTTTAATCTGAGCGTGTTCCTCACAAAGGCGTTGGGAAATATATCACTACTATTATCATCACTACTACCTGGGATGTACATGGTGTTTGGATGCACTACGTAAAGTGGTAAGCCCGTATACCATCCGCTTTTTGTCCATTGTACTGAGATATTCTCATACTGCTTAGCTCGGATCTCCCGATACTTTATGACAATTTCAGACACAATAGCGCTTTCTGGGAACGATATTGATCTTAAATTGCCTGCATATGATACTTCAAACCCATACCTTTGGTTCACTGAAGTGGAACCATTTTTCCCGTCCTGTATGAGTACTCAGCAGACCACCGTGTTTTCTTATTTGGCCACACTTGTTCCTGGGTATTGGTTATAGGGTGATTATTTTCTCGACACGACGCCAAATGAGTCCTCATAGGGTAGACTCAAGTCGACAGTAATGAATTTTACCACGGTGCCAAATGAAGCCAAGTCCCAACAATTACAATCCGGCCTCGGGCTCGGCAACTGCACACCACCTCACTCTCTTCACCACACGAGAACTTAACCGGTAATAACAACAAAGGTGACGTCATCCTCAGACATCTGTGGACCGGTTGCCCCTCGTTCAGTGTCACGGTCATTTTATCAGTGCGTCAAGCGGACACTCCATCAGGAAAGTTGGAGAGATGGTTGACAAACTTCCCGAGTGAATCTTTGCGCGTCCCATCTAACAGGTGAGTGATCATTCCCTCGTTGTGATCATTAAAAAGGCACGTTTAATAACCTCCAATATTGGATGTACAAACTGAATCCTACTGTGAATAACTAAGTGGGATGTCTTAGGAAGGACCACAACAGTTACCAAGCGTTGAACAGCGCAACCTTTACGGATTGCTATCCCATTCCGCACATTCATGACGTTTCTGCGGTAATTAATGGGAAAAATTTCCTCTGAAGTCATTAAGGAGAAAACTCCATTTGTCTGATCAGCGCTTAATTGCATCATAATCTATCTACAGTGCACAAGGATCACATATATTCCAGAAGTTTAGATCGTCAGCGTGGGGAGCATCACTGCTAAAAGGCTATTGATGTTAAGAAGAAGAAGAAGACCAAACACTGACCTACGAGAAACCCCTGCAGAACTTGGAGAGGAAGGTGATAGGTTTGACACAGTTGTGAGTATAGAACCAAACACAAGAACTACAACTGTCCGTGGCACCGCTAAGGACACATTTGCGCAGGTTGATGCTTATGAAGTGCAGGTGAAAAGTTTGAGCCGGAGACAAATCCGGAATACAAAAGAAGCTAGCTCTCAGCTGAAAGGCATTCTGCATGTAAATGGGAAAGGACTTCAGACTCTTGGTGCCAAACCGCCCACCTGCTCTTATTCGCGTCAGCCCGTGTAGGTAACAACGGCTAAATCGTCACTGACAGCTTGGGTGCGCAAGTGAACGCTAAGTGATACCGGCGCCATAATGGTTACTGTTCCTTACTCGAGTGTTGATATGCCGCGGGAATGAATAAGCCATGGTTTTGCCAAGGGCCGTTCGTCTTTGAAGAACAATCCCACCATGGGCGAAAAAGATTGTGCACTAAACGAGACTGTAGAAAATACGTTTAGTCCAGGATGTCATCTGGGAGGCCCTGAAGCTTGCCGTCAATAGCTGAATGTAATGTCTGAGTCTGCCGAAGTCGCCACAGTAATTATTTTTCACGTGCGTTGGTTACAAGAAAGGTTCCTTGTGTTACGTGATATCTCTCTAGAGAACAGCGAACGTATGAGGACGGTCCCAGGTAATCGTGGGAACGTAGGGTTAAGGCAAACTGACCGTGTTCGTCAGAGACAAGACTTGGCTCCGGCGATCCCTGTATCGGCGTGATGGTCTTTGTTGCATTTCAAAAATGGAGTGAACTTAAGGGTCAACCGTAAATGGATCGTCTAGGGTGGTAATGCACAGTGGTGTTCGGTGTGCTGACCAAACAGGAGGAGCAAGCACAACAGATTTATCAATATCACTCGACGTTGGTAAAACTCGGCAAAACCTGGCTGGACGGTTCGGCCTCGGAAATCGAACTGGCCACTCCTGGATACCGTCTCCCCATTCTAACGGACAATTTGTTAGTCTATCCCCGTTGAGGACCTCATCGTTCCCAGTGTTTTTGGATTCTGATCCGCTTTGATGCTGGATAAAGCTTCTGGCGGTATCCACTGACACGCTCAAAGCTGTTTTGTGTATACCAATTATTTCCGAAACTTAGACTTCCATGGGCATTACTAGCAGCGAGAGTCGGTCAGATAACGTGGCTAAATGCTTTTGACTTTCACTGATTGTTCCTCTTTTTCTTAACTCCCTCGAATACTCCAAGTTGTACCTGAAAGCTTTCCAGTTATTGATTGTATGGAGCTGACGGTCCAAAAAGAAACGCAAACAGTGTTCGTCTTCTAAGTGTCTTTTTCAAATTACCTAAAGAGTGTAACTGTTTCCAACTTCTAAAGTGTTGAAGCTGTCGCGTAGTTTGGTGCAGTCAGAAGAACATGGGTCATGCTGTTGTCAGTACACGTTCTAATTTTTCAAATGTTCAGAAGTTACAGGCTCACAACTGTAAATATGCTAACCGGCATTGCAACAAAAATGGTGTGAGGAACGTCTACACGATGACACTGAGGAATAAACTGCCTGGGTCAACTTAGGTATGAGGCCTAACGAACTCAGGGAACCAATCGCAGCGACTGAGCAGACTTGCTGTGGAGAAGCAGATTCCAAAGAAGCCGTTTACTTGAGACAGAATCGCACTTGCAAAAACTCAATGAACTCCATGAATAAGCGTCACCCGACTTCACCTCGATCTAAACGGGACAACAAGCGTGGAGCACTTGAGCATAAGTGGGAAAAAGCCTGCACAAGTGCCGTGAATACCGCTCGCCTAAACGATCGAGAGAGATGAAGCAGTTTGTTCGAAAACTAATATATTTATGACTCGTGGTTCCGTTTGCCGTTGAGATTGGGTTAGTGAGACCATAGTTTAAAAATAACAACCAGCTACACCAAATTGAGAGGGGAGTAGGACACTCTGGCCTCAACCAGACCACGCAAATGACTAGAGCCGAATGCATGGTTATTCCTTCCCAGACGGTTCTCCACTGGAGGCACAAGTGACCTTGGATGCTTAAAATGTTGAAGAGCAGCAAGAACCCACGTTTATATCTGGTCACTCCTTTCCCTCTCGAAAATGGTGACTAGAGACTGCTATCAGAAACGACAATCCCCTTTCACATGGCTCAGGATAATGAAGAGTCACCCCGGGATTGAGACTTTATAGCAGCAACCCTTATTTCCAGTAAGAGAGCCTGTAATCTATGAGATAACCACACTCGCGACAACTTTGTCTCTGATGCATACAACTCACTCACTTGCTCAGTAATATTTACCTGCTCTGCTCACCTAAAAAGGGCTAGCCTCATGAAGAGCAGTTACGACTCATAACATCTCTTGAATATTTTCATCACCTTTTCACCGTGCCTCTAATTTTGAAGTGTATGCACTCCCGCAGTCGCAATATTGTTGGACCACATATCTGCCATCTATTGCCCATGGAGCCATCACTTCCGTTAAAGAGTTTTAGAGATATAGGTGAATCATCTAGGAGAACTGTACTCTTATTTTGTAAGCACGATAATACTTGATGGACAACTATACCGGGTGTTCCTCACTTCAAGTGACATCCGACACGAGTGCCCTATCCTTCCTTGTTCGCTAAATATTAACGTCAACGACACCGTGGAGGTTGCGTTTGGTGTTGAGTTTATCTTCACGAGTAATTTGACTTACAATTAATGTGCGAATGGGGCCTTTCTATTTAGCCCCTCAGCAGAGGGAGTGCATATGAAACTAGACGGGCTTAAGTACTTGGATGGTCCGTGGGAAACGTACCTTGCACCTACAAAGAATAGTGCGCCACTTCAAAATTGGGTCTTTCGAAATATCACAGTAATGTCGATATTTCGGTTGTGACTATGCAGCGCTTCGTATGCCTAGATTACGCCACCTCATCAACATGTGACAATGTTGATTAGATATAAATCGGAATAGCAAAGATACACGTTATGTTTATCAACTTGCATCATGTGGGGCATTGATATGAAAAGAAAAGAATCCGTAGTGCATGTGTGCGCTCTATTTTTCTTTGTGGTTCAGAAACGTGACCCGCGCTTAACAAACATACCAACAGACGTGGTATTTGACCATCGTTGTCCATGCCAAATAACCAAAGTCAAGTAGAGCAATCAAGTGAACGATGCGGCAATTCGAGGGCACGTAATTACAAAATTTCCAAGTACGATGCCAACTGGCCAAATGGTTGAAGTGCACGGTCTGTCATGGTTTAATCACGTGATGTGTTAGTCAACACTGAGTTTACCACACTGGTCGTATGTTGTATACCACGCACATTCGCTTGTCGGTAGCAGAGCACGATTAAAACGACCAGGAAAAAAATACAGGCCCTAGCATGAGGACCTAACGCTAGGTTGACCGGGGAATAAAGGTAGTTACCCAAATACTGATATACTGTTTGCGAGACCATCACCGAAGGGAATGGCGCTTTACTGCAACCAGGGTTGTGGATACAAGCTAGCAGTGCGACATAGTCATTGCGCCCACTCTTCGGTATTTTCACACATTCCGTGGTGGACGTCTAGGAGTGAATATCCTCCCTTAGTCAAGCGTCTTTTGCGACCACAACAGGCCAATCATTGTGACCGGCAGTAGTTGGGTAGAACAGTCAGAAGTTCGGACAAAGGCGTGGTCAGGAAACATGAGGTCTTTGGCCAATGCAGTAGAGACGGTTGGTGACGCCCTGACGGTTACAGGTAGCCTGCCACAAGTAGAGGCGTGTCTGTATCTACAGCGTTGATCTATTTAACAATCTTTCCATCCAGGACTGGATTTATTATCATTGCAGCGAGAATCCTTCTGATTTGTAGTGGGTTGAAACGTTTCTATCTAGAATCGTACTTATCCTCCACAATAATTAAACCAGAAAACCAGTTAGTGGACAACGACGTGTATTGCAAGTAAACCGGGAAAGCAAGCTGTAAACAAAGCGCAACAGAAGCAAAGCTCGACAGGCCAGGCTTCGTGTAATCGACAGAACGTGAATATCCCCGTCATTTTTTAGTTGAAAAAATTATTCGTCTCAATGAAGTTTTTGAAAGTTTGATATATTACAGAATCTAAAATCTTGATAATCTGTTCTCTAGAGGTTTCTTTGTTTCAATCTTCCGAAGACGTAAAGAAGAAATTTGCGGTTGTTTAATGGCATAACGATTAATGGAAAAATATAGTTTAATTCTACTATATTTGGGAAATGTGAAAGTAAAATCTAATGAAAATCGACGTCATATGCGTGGAAACGCATGCTTTTATTTAAATTTCGGCGTGATTAATCAGGAGAGCGTGACTATAATTTCGACAATCGAACTGTTGTTGAAACATGATTACTAAGCTTTTAACAATACTACAAACGTGAGAGACGCCTATAACCCACTTCAACGTAGGCAAATCACCAAGATTCACCACTCGTTGGTACCACGGTTGTGAACTTTTCCATGGAAGCACTATGTACGCTGAAATGGAAACAAGGTGGACTGCTGAAAGAATGATATCAAAGATCACTCCCACGTGGAACGACTACAATATTTATAACGGCAATTTTGTAGTTCGCTGGTATGGTACTTCAAGGCCGAAGCGAGTCTAAAACGGCCATTCAGACGCAAAAAGAGATTTTTCTAATTTTTCATGAAATATTAAACGCATATCACGGGACAAATAAACATATCTTATCGAGTATAACAGTTGAGTTGCAATGAGGAAAATCAGCCATACCTAGAAATTGCTCACATTTGCAATTTGGTTTGAAAATATGTGTGGACATTTATTTTTGACAAAAACGTCATATTGACTTTTCTCATCGATTGTAAGTCCTTCCGTCGAAATTTCCGGGGTGGAATACATAACTTGAATGACAGAAATGCTCAAATTCCCTGTGGTTTTGTGGATATGATTGAATTTGTAATCTTTGACCACTTTGGGTTTACATTGCATTGTTCACGAAATATCACAGTAATTCCTAATGAAAGCTATGCCGCCACAGTCGCTGCCTAATTATCCACTTGAATTATATGTTCAGCTTGGTTTGTTTACAGTATTTCTAGTGGAATAACGTCTACGTTTTCACTTGTTTTTTTCTACCTACGGTATAGTGTAAACATGGATAACACGTCCCACTCTATCAGTAACAACGTGCTTATTGTTTTGTTTACTGCGTATTGACTATTCCTGAATATAGCGTGCCACGTGTACGCGAGTCAGTGCTCATTTATCTGACAAATAATGACCAAATTTGATGCTCGTTACTTATCCGACGAAGACATTTATTCCCACATCTACCACTTCAGCTACAACCGTCCTATCTTCGTATCATGGACGATTATGATTCTGATGAACGTTGGTCTATGGTTTCGTCGGCTACTGACTTCACTGACGGCTGCCAGTATGTCATCTGATTTTTGACCAGAACTGAATGAGATCATTACAACTTATGCCCAACGGTCTAAATACATGTATATTCTGAATTCTTCTGATTTCTCCTTATCAACTTTGATCACAGGTTAAGTGAACTGGAAAGGGGAGCTACCTGTGTGAACCCATGATACATAATTAAGCGGTGATCATAGCTTAAGTCAACTGCACAGAGCAGCTACTAGTGCTAACGCATACCATCTACTTAGGCGTTGATCATAGCTTAAGAGAACTGGACGCAACAGTTGCTAGCTTGAATTCATGCGACATACTTAGAAGTTGGTCATAGTTTCAGTGGACAGCTTCTAGCATGAGTACATGTGACATGCTTGAACGTTGACCATAGGTTAAGTGTACTGAACGGAGCAGCTACTGACATGAATACTTGAGACATGCTTAGACGTTGATCATAGTTCAAGTGAACTGGACGGAGTAGCTATTATTTTGAACGCATGCTACATACTCAAGCGTTGATCATAGGTTAAGTCAAATGGACGGAGCAGTTACTAGCTTGAATGCATGTGACAGGGCTACCAACCGCCGAATTGGCAAATTGTACTCTGCAAGCCACCGCTCATGAATGGAGACCTCAACTTTATAAAGGAAAATGAACACTACAATACACCTTACCGTAGAGGTAGAGATGTTTACGAAACACCGACAAAATGTGAATGCATGGAAACCACATTGTACGGTAAAAAGTGCATTAACACGTGTCGTGTACGTTATCGACGACAGAAGCGCCGCCATCTTGTTGTACTTGAAACTGCAATGTTCAAAGTGCTCACTGGAGCAGTGTTTACCCGGCACTCATACACTACTTCGAAAGGGAGTCGTGGAGCCCGTCCCTTCAGATGCTTTTGGACAAGGTGACTTGTGAATGTGGTCATTCTGTGAAGAACCTTCTTCACATACCAGTCAACCTCCACAACCTCACGACGGTCGCATCCATAGGTCGTTTGTATTTCATACTCCCGTAGCAGCCACTCACTGTGATTCCATATTTTCTGAATGGCGACGGCTACGAAGTCTCTTGGGTGCGTTCTCTCGTTCAACGACCCGTTCGCGTTCTCCAGCCTATAATTGGATTGATTGCCGAAGTGGATAACATCGCCTTGAGCACGGATGGCCCACTTCGGCTTGATGTACAACCAATTGAACAGCAATTAATTCAAAAGCATTATCCGTTCGGCCGATGATGTACAGATCACGTTTAAAACTACGGTTAACAGTGTAACAGTGCAACTTCCTTTTCCTTATTTTCCGCCGTAGCCATTCGGTGGAAGCGAAAACGACTTCGAAAAGAGTTTGCCTTAAAACAAATATGACGGACGAATTTTGCCCACTTACATGCTTACGTACGGCATCGCGTACATGAGAGTAACACAGCAAGATGTTGCAGCCGAACACTACATGGGCTGCCCTGATCTGCGCAGCCGTCTTATCCATGACAAATGTTTTCACCGTAATCGGTTCGCCCATCATTTCCCGAAAAATGTCGAAAAGTCTACGTAGTGAAGCATACCTCTCACTACAAACGTACCCATACATCACGGGTCGGCCGTGTCCCATACTGCCAGTCACCAGGAACTAGTATAACTTCCAACTTCGAAAGTATGAGGGAATATTTAATGACATACTTGTACCTGTTTGTCCCGTGAGTTGCATCCATATTCACAACATGTGGAAAACTTCATAATAGTTCGATCTGCATTCACTGGGTGAAGCAGATATGCGTATATCGGTTGCCTTCATCCCTTAGAGTGCGAACCACACCTATACCACTAATCACTGACAGCACCTCATCAAGGTTCTCTAACATTCCGTGGTCAATCTTGTGTAAAAAAACTCAACTGACATTGCAGGTTTAATTTGCGACGGATGCTATCAACGTCAGCGGTTGTGATAAAATTCCCTTAAACATCCGTTGCATACTACCTAATGTCGGCAGTTGGTGTATTGTACTAGAAAAGACTTCTGCACCCGTTCAATTCACCGACGGTGAGTCCGACATTCCTGGGATGAGACTCATATAACAGACGATTGAGAGGGTGATTGTGCTCCAACTCGAAAAAGCTCACAGCCAGACACGCATCTCGTCGGACCGCATAAAATCGTGATCTGTAACATGTGTCGCGAGAACTGGTTCGTTAAAACTAACAACAGTTAACCAGCTAGACACGTCGCATACCCCTGCATGCACTCCTACGTATTTTGTACTTCGTATAACAACAATAAATCTGCGCGATTTTCAGGAAACTGTCATCTTACATTATCGTACTTCAAGACAATTTTCGACCTAGGGCTCGTTTCCCGAACATAAATAACGCCCACCTCGTCCATGTATCTCTGAAACACTGGTGAAAGTGTAAGATGGTGCAAAATTCGCGTTCCTCAAACATCGCCTTGAAAATAGCAATGTAATCCATTTCCTACAAATAAAAATAAACAATTGGAAGTGGAATAAAAAATGGCAAAAATGAAAAAGTGCATTAAAATTAACCTCAGCATTCTTGTGATAACATTCACGCACGCAGTCGGCCGCAACAACAGCAGCCATACCAGTTTTCGGAAATTAATTACGAGAAGTTGGTTTTCAATTAATGGTCAGTTAAAACAAACAGATATGAGGCCATGACGTAGATTTCGACGATTTCAATTTCTGCATCAGTTACCAGGCCATTAAAACGATTCATCTCAAGAAATTATTTCACCGAACACGACAGCTCGGGAACTCACGTTCTACGGATAGCATTCATGCATACCGAGACTTTCAACAGTGTCCCAAATGGCGCCTGAACTACAAACTGGAAGCCTATAGTACGGGAGGAGAGTTTGTTTGCTAGATTGCCCCTTTTCTCGATAATAGAACCTCAAACTTTAGAGCCATGTCGGATGTTTCGTCCCCTTCATACATGTATGCGGAAGTCCCATGGTCCTATGGTATTTTTGATCCATGAAAACGACCCTGATGGAGATATCCAGCAAAACCCACTTGTATGCTGGTGGTATAACAATATGGAATGCCGTCAATCCAACTGAAGTGCAGATCGGTTTCGTCGCGTTCAAGCGTTGGTCGGACGATAGGAGCTTCCCTCTAAATGATAACTGATGCGCGCATATGCCAATTGGTGGAGACTGGCAGTGACTTCGTGATCCATATTGCACTCGGCACAGTGTGTATCATGAACTTTGGGCTGATTTTCGGTCTAACTTATCTTCCACTTATCTCCACGTGATCGCGTCATTAAAGGATTTTCTGCTCTTAGATGGCTTTACGGTGTAAACATAAAACGGTCCCCCCAGTATTCTAACCTGGCCACGTGTACCGACCTGCATAAACGTATACTGGCTGGTGAGCTTACCCCACGAGCGTGTCATACCCGTCACTAGCCTAAAAAAATGTCGCGTACGAATCTCTCTTTGAAATTCTTGGTCTTCGTCAGTTTGAACTTCAACGACTCCGTGATGACTTACTTCCGCCGCACTTCCTCTTTAGAGTAGGTTTCGGTTAACAATCCTTTACCAGTGCTAATGATTGCTGCAGGCGAAGATACAACAGGGAACTTTTCAAGCTTCGTCCTTGGATCTTACTTGGGAGCAATTCTTTCCTTACATGGTTACTAACCATCACAACAGGCTTTCAACTGAGGTCGCTAGCAGCGCTTCTAGAGGTCGTTTTCAAGCATTCTTTGATTCTCAGTCAGCTAAAAACTCATTATACTAGACATCTTCTCCTGCTCTTAGATTTTACTGCACACCTAATGAGCAGTGCAACATTCGGTTTTAACTGATTACTTTTCGAAAGAACGGACGCCCGTTGAAACTAAGCAAGAGATATCAGTCGGGTTCGAACACTTCCGGCCTCTGCCTCAAACACGTGGATCACACGCTGAATCGCTGGGCGAACATGCACATACGAAACATGCGAAAATAAAAAATTATAACAATGAACTTAAGACACTACACATTTACGCTGTTTAAAATTAACTCGCCGTTTCGGCCAGTCAAAACGGAATATGTAACTGTCACCGTCCAGAAAGTTGTTGGAAGGGCTTTGTGTAACCAGTTCGCCCTGATGTCTTCATACGATCATGAGAAAACCGACTACATACAACGAAAACCAAACCATCTAACGACGAGCACAAAGCGACTGCGTACGGCCGATGACTTTCAACAAAATACTGCAGATCACAGATAGATGCATATGAAAATATATTTAATTTTCTGACGGTTGTTAAGTTTTGAATTATATAAAGGATCCCGGCATCAACGAAGGATAAAACCAGGGATGAGTAAACAAGAAGCAACATATTTTGAATGATTCTAGATAAAGGAAGGCTCATTGATTTTAGCCTGCTTTAGGACTAACGAAGATGATCAGCGCCTTAACAGAACACACAATGAGGGATGCATATAAACCAGCCGTAGCAGAACATATCGAAGTGGTACTTTTGGCCATAACACTCTCGTCGCTGTACCGTTTGGGGGCCCGCAAATGCGAACGAAATGTTCACAATATCAACTGCGGGATAAGCTCAGCAGCCAGTGTAATTTTATTCAGCTCGGTGAACGCGGCCAGGTTAGAATACTGGAGGAACCGTCTCGTGTTAACAGTGTAGAGTGCTCAAAAAACCTCCTTGTCTACGCGCGAGGAAGTACACGCAAAACATATGAGAGCTGAAAACCTCTTATTGACGCAATCACATGAAGATAAGCGGAAGATAAGTTAGACCGAAACCAGATGCTGAGACCGAAATTCAGTCCAAAGTTCATAATACATACTGTGCCAAATGCATTGTGAATCACGAAGGCATTGCTGCAGCCTCCACCGAGTGTGTTGGCTGTGAACACCGAACGTTGAACGCCAATATACATATGCTACGCGAGATAAAACAGTTGCTTCCTACGAGGTGGAATCCGCCGCGTTTGAGTTT
Source organism: Paragonimus heterotremus (assembly GCA_013368495.1). NCBI lineage: Eukaryota > Metazoa > Platyhelminthes > Trematoda > Plagiorchiida > Troglotrematidae > Paragonimus > Paragonimus heterotremus. The sequence continues at coordinate 21,912 of LUCH01001606.1, forward strand.
GACAAGCCCTCAGTGACTACAGGTCATGCATCCCGTTTTTGCAATTAGACAGAAGAAACGCGATATAATGTCTAAGTTTCCTACAGGACTGTCAGAGAAAAACAAGAAAACCAGGCAGGAACTGACGACTCTGCAAAAACTAATGGGGGCTGGGGTAGAAATATACTAGGAGTCCTACAAAAAATTAAACGCTGAGGTGTTGACTATTACTTATTAGACACGAAAATACTCGGATGGGAAGTTGAACCTGAGTAAAAGACGCACAATTGTTGTGGCGAGGAAAAAAACGATACAACCCAGATCAAACTTGAATCCCCCACCATACAGTTTAGTAGGACGTGTCCACCGACAAATGAAAGCATCATTAATCACCCAATGTCTAAAGCACAAATTGACGGAGTGCCTTCCACTGACCCTGTCAAGTTTCGGATCAACAATTAACGAAGACCTTGAGGACGATCCAGCGGAAGTAGAATCTGGATCAAGTCTGTGACTACCCGGTGAATTGTTCCAAGATTCGCCTGACATAACTAATTCGATGACCTGCGTGCAAGACATTTTGGGACATATGAAGAACATTCTCTCAATTAATACGCGCAAGCATACATGGTTCAGTCGTATTCCCCGTGATTTACGTACGTTTACACGTGTGCTTGTCCGTTGTGATTTAGTAAAGCGTTCGCTGTGACTTCCATACTATGGACCATTCAGAGTAATATCATCCGATGAGAAGTGCGTCACCATTGATCCAGCGGGGAAACGCGACACCGTCAGCACTGAACGTCTGAAATCGGCGTATGTGGACAGTAACAATCTACAATCAGCAAAAACTTAACACGTCAGTGTACAACAAATCCTCATCTCCCAACTACTCGGGCTATCCCCACGACCTCTGTGAGCATATCTCCTAACATACAGTTAACGCTCACGGACACCGAAACAACCCCGCCACATTCAACCACTCGCACAGGTAGAAATATTAATTTGCCTATTCGTTTCCGATGAATCGATTCGGTATTTTTAATTCTGCTTTCTATCCGAACACTGACGCTTGCCTTATATGTTCTGGAAGGGGAATTTTGCAGTTTCATTATATCATACCTCGGTTTGCTGACATTGTTTAACTGCTGCATCAGACCACATTGTACATTTCCGTTTGACGAGTAAAAACAACAACACAACAAATTTTGAAATAAACTCTGCTACACGTGCTTGTTGGTTCTTCCCACGACACCAGTGGTTTACACCCAGGTCAAATCATCTTATTTGTTGGATTAATTTTCGGCTCTGTTACTTCGCATCCTCGGCTACGTTTGGAACAATCCGAATACTTTCCAGCGTCATTAGACGCCTCACAAACATTGCCAATCTTTCGTGAGTCCAGTCTTTGGTTTCGCTTGTTATTGTTGTATCGCGAATTATTGTAGTTCACGCATCTGTTCCACTACAACTTCTTCGCTTTTGGCCTTCGGCTTTTTTGCCTGGTGAGGTAATTGTACTGTTACATATTTTAGTCCTGCACATCAGCTGACAGATCGGCGCCAAACGTTCGCCACCTCACGCTGCGTGTGGAGTAATGCGTCCGACGTCGTTCAAACCTACCCTCTGGCGCTGTTCTTCTATTCGGTTGTTAGCCTATTCAATTCAACGGACCTCCACTTCTCAGTGAGTCGTACCAATTTCATCGGAACGTCTTATGTTCTATTTGCACGTAGGCCGTTTGCACTAATTCGTTCCCGTCACAGCTGTTTTTGGTGTTATCATATTTTCGTCCCGTTTACTATTCGTCTGATTAGGAAAGCCGAAATTACGCTTTTATCGAAAATATCGGTGACACATTTTTCGTAACAAAAGTGCGAATATGGGTAATTTTTTGGTACAGCTGATTTTTGTAATTGCAACGCCACTAGTATACTCGATTAAGTCCATACATTTGTCCCGTAATATGCTTTTTGATATTTCATGAAAAATTTGAAAAATCTGTTTTCGCGCCTAAATGGCCGTTTCCAACTCGGTTTTGCCCTGAAACACCATACCGGCGAACGACACGGTTGCCAAATGGGTGTGTGTTAGGGGTGGATTCGTGCAAATGTGAATGTGTTTAATGCTACACCATTAAAATGAACTCTACACGACCTTGAGAATCTGGCGGTCATTTAAACATCTAGCTTTTGTTAGTGGGAGCGTTTTTCCTTTCGTGCCCGCGAAAGTTTAAATTTGCAAAGCTTGATAATACACTGATTCACCTTGAAATGCAATTCCCTCATTGGGCAATTTGCCGTCCTAGATGGAGGTGGAGAGATTTATGTTGGTGTACATATGGATGTACCAAAAGATTCTGAATAAGAGAGAACACCTACTTACATAAGTTATACACGTAGTAACGTGATTCTCCGTATATAAGTTCATTTCTTGTGTATATAATGTATGTATACGTACATATTGTACATATATATGAAACTAAAAGAAATTTTTGTATGAAATCAAACAATTTCATATATGAATACATATATGAATATATATACATATGAAAACTTATATTCGCACAGGAATGTGTGGTATATCTATATTTTACATGGGCATATATATGTACACACATATATATATGTATGTACACATATGTATATTCATACATACAATCTGTGTTTATCATTTATTATTATTACTCGTTTACCATTTCACTAACACTTCAGGTCACCTGTATTTCATTGGAATTTCTGAATAATTGGTGTACGAAAGGAAATTCACTCCCTAGAAAAAATATAGAAAAACGTCCATAAACACATAACATGTATATACCTATCAATATGGCATTAAATACGGTCATATGATACATGAATATATCTGAGTCCATATGGCTTGATATATATACATAGATATACAAATATACAAATATAATCAACATTATACAGATCGATGCATTTATTCCCCCCTCTTTCTATGTGAACATATGCATTTCTATACAGCGGAAAATTTATGATTATGTGCAGTTGATCGGAAAGCGCACTCTGGCATTAATTAATTTGGCAACGGATTTATCAATCAACCAATCAGAGAATTCGGCCGTCCAAATTATTTTTTTCCGGGTATGAAAGGATTCCGCTTCCCTTTTTTCTACGTATCTGCCCACACATTCGGGCTGCTAAGCAGGTTAGCCTCTGTGCATCTCTGAACGTACCTTATAAGGTGCATTCAGGACACGTGCCGTTGGGCTAAGCGCAAACACTATTTTGCGAGACAGTGAAATATGCCATGTTTTATATCTTTTTAGACAACATTATTTGCATTGTTTTACTTAAACTTGGTAAAACTTTCATATCATTGAATTTTCGGAAATTTTTGTATGAAAGGATACCGACTCTCGTTCATCACCAACTGCCAGACGTCTGTTCATAGGATATAAATTCGACTTACCAACCTCAAAGCCATGTGAGTGTACTAGGCTCACTATTCCGATTTCATACACATCCGTACGATTTATCACACCTGTGGTCTGCGGAACCACTATGTGCCATTACATCAGTTGGATAACTAAACATTGCCCTTTAGATCTTGTTATTAGACGTGTACAATGTACACATTTGTACACCACACTTCCATATTGGCAACCTGGCGGCAGTTTCACTCCTCTATGTTTCTTAGCACTTGCAGCCGTCCTCAAAGTGTTAATGAAAGTGTTAATGAAAATGCTTGTGAGTAATAGGAGATTTTGGTTTTCATATAAATTGAACATCACTCACAATTGATCGCAACTGTCGCAGTGGCGAGGATGTACACTGCTGACTAGCTCTACTGAGAGAGAAACTGGATCCAGACTCCAGTCTAGTGCTTCTTTTTCAAAAGGGGTTGACTGGAAAGTCTATGGGAATGCGACAGATGCGATCATTTGTGGGTAATGTTCAATCTGAATGGAAATGCTCGCGTAATTTTCCCGTGGAAATCTGCACAAGTCCTCTAAATATTCTTCGAACTTCAGATACTCCAGCTTGAGTATTAATACTCAATTATCGGTATTTTTATTCAAGGTTGCTTGTTCGGGTCACGTCGGGCTCATCAGTTTAGTGCGTACGTGCACTAATTTGAAAATTTCTCAGGTATACGAAGAAATACCATACGCGAAATAAAAACACCTATAATTGCGGAGACCGAAAATATATTATATGATAATTACAATTGGTCTTGATTAGCCATTGAACGTGTTCAGCGCGTGGCTACCAAACTAGTCACAGGCCTGAAAAACGTCGCGTATGAGTCTCGACTTCAAATTCTTGAACTATACACACTTGAATTTCGACGGCTCCGCGGTGATTTAATTTCCACACACTTCTTTAGAGTAGGCCTCGTTGATCAGTTCTTCACTGTATCGAATGATGACGGTCGGCGAGGACATAACAGGAAGCTGTTCAAGCTCCTTCCTAGGCCCTTTCTCAGGCAGCAGTTCTTTGCGTATAGGGTTGTTAACTTCTGGAACAGCCTTCCTGCTGAGGTCGTCAGTAGGGTATCTAGCGACGGCTTCAAATCACTACTTGACTCGCATTTTCTCAAAAACCTTTTATACGAGTAATCTTAGCTTGTTTTGAGATACTTACTGTAATTCCCAAGAGCGGTGCTACACCCTGCTTTCCATGAATGCCTTTCAGGTCAACAGACGCCCGCTTGAAATTGAACAAGAAGAACCGACTGGATCCAGAACCCTTGGGCCTTTGCCTCGAACCCGTGTATCAATCGCTAAATCGC
>LUCH01001606.1:26748-48562 GCA_013368495.1 Paragonimus heterotremus
ATTTTCACACACTTCTTTAGAGTAGGCCTCGTTGATCAGTTCTTCACTGTATCGAATGATGACGGTCGGCGAGGACATAACAGGAAACTGTTCAAGCTTCGTCCCTGGACCTTTCTCAAGCAGCAGTTTTTTTCCTACAGGGTTGTTAATTTCTGGAACAGCCTTCCTGCTGAGGTCGTCAGTAGGGTATCTAGCGACGGCTTCAAATCACTACTTGACTCGCATGTCCTAAAAAACCTTTTATACGAGTAATCTTAGCTTGTTTTGTGATATTTACTGTAATTCCCAAGAGCGGTGCAGCAACCTGTTTTCCATGACTGCCTTTCAGATCAACAGACGCCCGCTTGAAATTGAACAAGAAAAACCGACTGGATCCAGAACCCTTGTGCCTCTGCCTCGAACCCGTGTATCAATCGCTGAATCGTTGAAAAGCGCTACACGACATTGATACGCAGAAATAGCTAGAGAGGCTAAGGATCCGATCATCGAGCGTGCAAGCAAGCTGGAAGAGTGAATATGGCGTCCTTGACGCGCGTAGGCCGACAAGCATACAAACAAACAAACGCGATCGCATGCATCAAGCAGACGGCAGGCAAAGATCCTTGAGGTCCTATGTACAATGTGAACTAGGATTTTGGGAAGGATTTTACACATCGTACAGCAGGCAGACCGGGGGTATCTCCAGGTCACTACCTCCGTGTACGAAAGGAAACTCACTTCCGTTATATATGGTGGCCATAGTAATTGGCATAGAGTGTCTATCAGGTCTCTCATATGATTTTAGTATAAAGCATGTGGTGATACAGGTTTCCTCTCCTAATGTTTTTCCGCGTATATTCTCACATTTTGCAATGCATTACAACCACGACCGTTTGTAGGTTACTCGTTTTACATCATGTATGCTTATGTGATGTTTGCGTTGGTCACAATGTCGAGGTATATAGGTTTATTAAAATTCATGTAGCGTGTGAGTTCAAAAATAGGACTGCAAGCATAGACTGAGCGTGAGTAGAGTACAGTTACGTGACAATTCATTTAATCGCTCTATGCAGTAGTTTGCAAACTAACGCACTGCCTCTCATTATATTGTGATTGTGTTCAGTTCTGTGGTGTTGTATTGTTTCAGATATCACGGAGTTTTTCTTTCAACGATCTTGTCAACGTTTTTGCTTTAGTATGAAGTTTCACAGGTCGCTGGAGAGAAGACAACGAGTAGGATTATAATTCGTTTATAATCGTCCTGGGTAATGCGTATGTTTCCCGAATAACCACAAGAACCGTCCGATGAGCCCCATTACGTATCGTGCAACTTAAGTGCCCAAATCGCAAAACGTTGTCTGAAGCGTATATATATACACGTGTTTATCTTCATATATTCATGTTCGCTTACATCGCGTATATACTAATTCTCATTCTGTGCCACACATGTAGAATACAGTCCGGGAGTGGTTTCCGGAGAAATCTTTGATGCAGACCGTCCCTTGATGGCACTACGGAAAGCTTGGCCTTATCACATCAACACGCCCATGGAGAAAAAACACTTTCTTCGTGTACCCCCTAATCACTAACGAGAGTTATTACGCAGATCAGGTAACTGTAATCGTCTCATCCTGGTCTTTGATTTTCTTTGCTACCGGGTCTTCTTATCACGATTTTCACGGGGACCTGCTAGATTGTTTAGACTTTTCAACTAAACAAGGACATGATCCACAAAACAAACCCCTCAAATAACCAGCAAATTTGTCAAGAGCTATACACGTTCGCTCATATTACACAGTATCCATTTCCTGTTCTTTGACTTCACCCACAAGCATTTGCGACACAGCACTAATGTGGTAAATCTAAAGACATTGATTCACACTCGATGCACACCGGACATCCGCCGTAAATACCTTGAAGCAGAATCTAAAGTGTTCGAAATGCAGCGAAACATGACTTCGTATATATATATATATATATATATATATATATATATATATGCTGTCAACATAAATAGCCTCTTTTAGCCTTTTCGCTATGTTAAACAAACGGCGAGTTTATCTCAGTAACACACGAGATTGCTGAGATATTCGAAGATCATTCTGCTGTTGTGCTCGATATAGTGACGATTGATCCAGACTAGATTCACCAGCCCTATGTTATCACCAAATTATTTTGTGTTCTACAAGCTGGCTTCCTCTGTGGGCATCATCCCAACCAAGTGGCAGAAAGCTAACACACTTGTAAATCAGGGGATTGTCACTGGTCTGCCAGCTACCGTTCGTAGAACATACTAGAACGCCTAATTGACAATTTCATCGTAAACCACTCTCTCACTAATAATCTCATATCTATAGCTCAGCACGGATTCCTATCAAACTTCTCATTTGTGACTAAGGTACTTCTCTTAGCTGTCTTTCAAACGCCAAAGACCACGACCTTATTTCAGGCGCTATTTTTTTAATCAGCTAGAGCGGTCCACTCATATATCCTAGAGGTTTACTCTGTCCAAGATGATTTGATGCTGAATAACCCCTTTTCTGAGTAGTCCAAGCCTTAGGATTAACTATTTTCCTACCATCTGTCTGAACGAGTGTGTCTCATGATTCGACTCTTGGGCCGTTACTCTCTCTACTTTATATCAACGAATTTGCGAAAGAAGTTGCCCGCATTTCCTTGAAATGTAAGGGTGACTTCAAAATGCAAAACATCCTTGATCCGCACATTCTGCAGACTGACCGAGATACTGTGAAGCAGCGTTTGCTTAGGTGGTACCTTTCCGTCAACGACCACAAGTATGCACACATCTGCTGTTGTCGAGTTTGGTAGTGTTTCTGCGATACACTTCTCAGAAAGTTGTATTGGTTGGTAAAGTGCAACTTAACTTTGGTATAGGAATCTGGTCTTCGTTCTACCCGTCTTTCTGTTATCATCACGTAAATGTATTCAATAAAGACCATGATGTGTTGAGCATCAGTCACTGTATAGTTAAGGAGGCTTTCCAGTCCCTTCAGGAGCATGTGCTCCATCTTTGATTGGATATTCTATCTTAGTGATATTTACTGACCTTAAGAAGGACACGACTGCTTTGTAGCATGTTCAGCTTTAGACTAACAAAACTTTACATATAGGTCTGATTTGGGAACACCTGCTCTATCCACACTCGTGTAACGAATACTTTCAGAGGGCACAGTTCTCGCACGTTTTCGTTTATCTGCATTTCTGGCAGAGAAAGCTTTTAGTTTTTTGGTCCCGGAAGGTCTGTAGGGTTGCGAGGAATTACAAAAATTACGGCCTAGATCCCTCTTTAGACCGAGCTATTTCTTTCACTGGGTGGCTGCTTACTGAAATATGCTACCATCAGTCGTTGTCAATACCTATCTGGGCTAACATTTAATACACCGTTGGATTCACATTGTTTTACCAAAGTGATCACTGAGGCAATGGGCACTTGTTCTTTTTTTCTAATAAGTTCTACCGCTTCCTTGATGAACATGTAACCATGAAAATGGGTGCTACACCATTTTTTCTATGACTGTTTTCAAAATCACTTACACTTGGATGACATCGGATGTAAAGTGAACACACCCGAAGAACGTGAGTTTCAATTGTCGCACCGTTTTATTATTTCACCGAACCACTGAATTACATTGTTTTGTATTTGCATAAACCAATGATAGTTTATGTGACTAAAATATTGCTTCATGGTTTCATGTATGCTTTATTGGGCCCTGATAACACTTCTGCTTTCAGTAATGCTAACTCTTCCTGCAGCCTTTACAACACTCTGTTTTTATTGTACTGCTTCCAAAGATTATTTGGAGACTTTATACTCCCCTTTCATGAGCACTTCTGAGTCTTTGTTTATCCTCACTTTACCAAGTTTATTCTAACCTTAGCTGTCAAGGTAACCGATTGAATGTTTCCGATTTTCATCCATCAGTTGTATACATTTATCTGCATTCAGCGGTCGCTGTCATTCATCTGTCCATCTTTGAACATTATCCAAGTTCCTTTATATGTGCATAGCATCAAGACTTCTCACAACTTCCAGGTAATTAACGAAACGTGGCAGATACCTTACAGGTAAGTGGTGGGGTCATTGATGGATATAGGAGAAAGTAGTGGCTACAGTATTGATCCCCAAGGTCCCTCACACTTAGTGAACCTTTCCACTGCCGTCTGCGCGTAAAAGATATGAGTCCCCAAGAAGTACCGTAACCATCTTAGCCACCCCGAAGGAGAACCAAAGGATTAGAAAATAGCAGTTAACGATTGTTTGAGTCAAACCGTTTGCTAAAATCTAAGTAGTAAACCTCCACTCTCTCGCCTCTTTACCGTTTCTTAGTAACTTCATGAAGCAAGCAAATGAGATTTGTGGGATAGGACTTGTGTGGTGTAAGTCCATGTTGGTTTGCGGAGAGAAGAATGAGAAGCTTCACAGCATCGTTTTTGATCATTCTTGCAGACAGTTTAAGACAATTTAGGTTAGACTCAACGGTCAATAGTTTCCGACCTTATGCTTCTCACTATGAATGGATACGACTTCAGTCGGATGAGATCAAAAAGTTCAATGAAGGGTTTATTTTGTAAATTGCCTAGGGGGTTTCAGTACCCTTGCATGGTATTATATGACCCCATCGCATTATCAACATCTACCGTGTTCTATTTATCCTCTACTTTCTGCCTTCCCTGTTCCAAATTCTACCATACCAGGCTCTTTTGCGGTCGCCGTCATGAACCCTGCTGTCATTTTTTCAAAGACTACGATGTACATCGCATCAAACAGTCTGAAGGAACTCCCCTGTGCACGAACTTTTATCATAATCTGAAAGAAAGTCTTCAAGGTACTATCAGTCACAGTCTATATTTTGTGTGTTTGGGAACTTCTTTTGTGTTTGTGAGTTCTAGCTTATGCGAGCTGTAAGTCTGATGAGACCGTTTGTTAGAAAAACATTCAAAGTGGTTCATGACTTCAAAAAGGCTAGCCAATTTGGCGAAATATTTTGGGCAAACTTTCAAAGCTGTACAGTGTCCATCACAAACGCCGATTTTTCCGTTAAAATATAATAGGTGATCACTACTGACATTGTGTGATTCTCAACGTACATGCAATCATGGTGGTCACAGTACTGATCACACAAAGGCATACTTACTTACACTTATCATATCATATCACTTTCCTGTTCTACCCAGTATTACACGTCGTAACAGAGTTTGTCAAAATCCATGGTGTAAGGCGTGTGCAGTGCCCCGTGATCGATCACCCACAGCTCTAGCTACGGTAGCCTGACTAAGTCGTCATTTCAGTGAGAAGTTTTACATACACGTCTTATCGTTCGGGAGACTGTCATGCTGTTCGTATGTATGACTGTTTTTCATTCTGTTCGTTGTGGCTTGTAGGCCATAGTCGTTCATTCAGTGATTACATACAATTTATCAAAAGTTCGATACTAGTAGATTCACTACGTAGATGCATTAGAAGAAACTAAGCTGTTCTTCATTAACACAACCTTAATTGAAGATTTGCCCCATATGCACTGATACAAACTGGAAACTACGTTGGTTAACGTAGATGTAAAAATTAAATGTACGTGCTACGTAGAGTGGGTGAGCACGAAACAGTTGCAGGACAACACCATCTGACTCTAACTACGACAATGACAAACGTGAGCGGAAACGAAAACTCACTAAAAGACTGCATGAAGACCGTGGGGATTATGTAATCGACTGAACTAAAACAGTGGAAGGGCACTTCCATCACGGAATAGCTGTGTGAGTTTTTACGATGGTATTGTTGGCTGTCAACAGGGTGACAGTGAGACTGAATTGGAAAGATGACCCACAAAGGTATAGCTTGTCACGACAAATTGCCAGGGGAGATGTGGGCTTTGTGGAGAGATTTAACTACTCTGTGTCTACATGGTCAGCTTTGGAGGGATAGATGCTTGTCTAAATTGACGTTACCTCGTCGTTCCTCATTGGCGACTGAAAAAATGTCTTATGAGCAGTGCTTGTGGATAGTCCTTGCCATTTTTGAGAACCTACAAAACACCAACGGCCAGCCATAAGAATACTAATCTTGTCCCCGTCGCACCTCAGGTATCGTCCGGTCTGCACGTCTTGCAGTTTCTGGAGCAAAGACAAATAAGAGACCACGTGCATTTCCGGCCTGATTAGGAGTATGTCCACCATGTTTACTCTGCGACAAACATTGGAACATCAGCTTGCTTATTCTCGGTCGACACTTGGAATATTTTCAGGCCTGAAGTTTCCTTTCGATGCGGTTGACCGACGTGTCCTTTCGGAACGCCCGTATTATTCAAGTTAAACGTGAAGTCGTTGAAGCGGTCATATGCCCACTCCGAGTGCAGAGTGGGCAGTTGTGGGTCATTATTATTATCATCATCATCATAATCATCATAGACAGCAATACATCAGTGGTTCAAACTGATGCTTAACTGCCACACAACCATGAAAAAGAATAAAAGGCAAACTCTGTATAGGAAGAGAGAAGAAAAGAAAGGGAAAGGGGAGGGGACCTAGCCACTAAAAATAGCTACGTCTACATTCAAACATACAACATCAAGGCGCCTACGTCTTGCAAACAAACAACCGAGCTGTAAGTGAAAATAAGGCGTCGTCAGCAATACAACTTCTTCACGGCTTTCACTACCGCACATCATTAAGTGCACTCACTTCACAGAAAACTCGGACAAACAACGACAACACTTACGCCATTGAGCTCGGTTAGCCGTCATCTCACCGAACGTCACAAGCCACCGACTCTGTGAGTCGCAAGGACTCCAGCCCGGTAGGCGAACCTGATCTACAGTAGCCAACCCCTTCGTGAACGATTTCATTTGTCTACGCCAGGTCATTATCTGTCCACCTCGCACTTTGCGCCAATCGACCGCAGCATCAGCAAACAGTACTCGGTGTGGCAAGCGATTAGTTGGCATCCTTAATACATGGCCTAACCATCTAAATCTGTGCAAGTGTAAGGACTGAACGAAAGAACTCGTTTGACAATCAGTGCTAAACGCCCGCTTCTTAACTTCCTCCCAACTCACTCGTTGGTGCCACCCGATAAGAGCGATTGAACGCAGACATCGGTGGTCAAACACCTGAAGACGGTTCAAGTCTTCTGCTCTGAGTCGCCAGGTTTCGCTGCCGTATGGTAATATAGCCCTCACTGTTTTCTGATATACGCGACCCTTATGCTTCTGTCGCCATAAGCGCCTCAGATTAGTAAACACCCCACTAGCCTTGGAAATACGTGCCCCTATTTCACTCCCTACATCACCACCACCGCCGCTGATGCAGCTTCCCAGATATACAAACCGGTCAACAACTTCCATGACTTCATTATCCAATATTAAATCTACGTAGTCACAGCAATCTTGCAGAAGTACTTTGCATTTCGAGGTTGCAAAGCGCATTCCGAAGTACTTAGCAGAACGTGAAATGGCGTTCAGCGTTGCTTGTGTCGCTTGAAAGTTGTCAAACAGCAACACATTATCGTCCGCATAATCAAGATCAGTCAGTCTTTCACCAGGTAGAAAGTCCACACCGGCATCATTTGAGTGCCGCAGACAGTCCTCCATTATTTCGTCCATGACGAAAGTAAACAAAAATAATGAAAGAGGATAGCCTTGACGAACGCCGCTCCTGCTGAAACTATCAGACAGCTCACCGTGAACCCTAACCTTAGCTGATGTATGAGAGTAAAGCGCCGGCAGTATGTTCACATACTTGGTCGGTACACCGCTGCGTTTAATCGACTCTAAAAGTGTAGATCGATCCACCGAATCGAACACACCTTTATAGTCGAGAAATATGGCAATTGTTGGCCGGCGGTATATATGATCTACACATCCCCGGCCAAAACGAAAACCTGTCTGTTCTTCTCTAATGTTTAACTCCCTAACTGTAGTAAGTCGACGAAGTATAGTGGATACTAGAACCCTTGGAATGATTGGGATCAAACCAATTTCCCTGTGGTTTTCGCAAGAGCTCCTGATATTTTTCTTGAATATAGGAACTATTATTGCGTGAATCCAACACGGAGAGATGGTCTCCGTCGACCACACAAGTTGAGACAGCTGAGTCAAAGCCTCGACTATCACCTCTCCACCTTCTTTGAAAAGCACTGGCACTAGATCATCTGGGCCAACTGCCTTATTACGATTGAGAGCCGAGATGCAATTGCGAACCTCAGTCTCAATGGGTGGTTCTAAATCTACCGACCAGGGCGTTATATCACAAGTTTGTGGAGGCAGCACGGTCGAAGCAGGAGGTCAGCTAAACTGACCCTCAAAGCGTTCCGCCCAGCGTTCCAACCTTCTGGACCCATTATAAATTTGTGTGTCATCTAGCTCGCTGATGGCTTTACTGACAGACGGTCGCCTGGGACCAGTAGCACGGATCGACTTAATGAGTTTGTCACTGTCCCCTTAGGCAAAAGCGATCTCCACTTCATTAACTTTTTCCACTAACCAAACCTCACGATCAGTCCTTAGATTACGTTTCAGCTCCCTACGGATATCTCTTCTAGACTTATTATGTGAACTACCAGGAGGAATCTTCCGTCTGGCTTCTAACAACTCCAGAGATTTCTCTGAAATCCAATGTTTGTCAAACTTATGTACCCCTATGTCGCATGCTATAGTACCTGCTTTCCGAATAGCTTGTGAGATTTGTGTCTAGCAACTATTAGGATCATCAGAGTAAGTACCACTAAGGCAGCTTTCTAAGCTGGTTTGGTACTTATGCTTTACCATCGGTAAAGCCAATTTCTCAACAGCCAGTCGTTGCTGTCGGCAGGGTCGTTGACCAGCAAAAGTAAGAACAAAACGATAACATACCAATGCATGATCTGAGTCCAAATACGTGCTTGAATAAGAACGACAGTCTTGGATGGAACCACGCCAACTAACAGCTATGTTGTCTATCTGAGACCAGGCCTGATTCAGAGCAGGCGGGCGCGAAGTATAGCAATGACTTGAACATTGCCTGAAACTAGTGCTGGCTAAAAATAGCTTATACTCAGCGCACAGCTGCATCAATCGCTATTCAATTACCATTGTTTTCGTGGGTTGGATCGTATCAAATCGGATTACTGTATGGGTAACGGGACAACCTATCGGTACATATTTTTGGAAAATCTGCAAGATGACGACCGATAACTGAGATTCCGAAACTGCACACTCAACACTTGCTGAATTACGTATCCCGTATGTTTAGACGGAACATTTTTCGACGTGACTATTGAGGGCGGGCATACGATTGTTTGGTCGTAGGCTAAGAGGCCTTGATCGTCCAGTTTACAGGATTGGAGGATGCCGCGTTCCAGATTGAGGGATGTGTACATTCATTCACATCGTTTGTAAGAGGCGTTCTCCGACATCACACTGTACTGCCTCTACTGGCGAGACGGTTGATTTCTTTTTCATTTTTCCTTTTTTTATGGTTCGAGTCTTTTGCAGTTCTTTCATTCGTTATCTCATGGATGACTGACAGAACCGATGGTGACCAGAACCATGGTGCCATTAGCACGGCTGACTGTTGAACGTATGTGTGTGCATGTTCCAGTGACCAGCAGTGAGGTGGTGGACAACTGACCGACTCATTAGTTCACACTGGCTATGAGGTTGGACAGACGGCTCTGCGGCTCATCCCACCGTGATATGAAAAGTTTTTGCAGAAACAAGTTGCCAGAAGCAGTGATGACAAAACCCTGAGTAAGATAATGTTAACTGAATTAGTTAGAAATGTTGCGGATGAAATCACGTCATAGACTGCGGTACCCGGGCATCTTTGTTGCTAATGTATTCCTCACATGCAAGCCCCGTTTGCGCATCATGAAGCAAAATAACTAGCATATACATTATGCGTTCTTCTTTCAGGCCATAGTTGAACGCTTTTCCATTGTCACAGATGCCACAGGTTGTTAGCACCTACAGTCGTCGTCATTGTTGATCGTAGTGTAATAGGGTATGGGGACGGGAGCGATTCAGTCTTGAACCAACATTTTACACTGTAGAAGTACGGAGTGCACTTAATCAACAGATTGCCATATTTATCTGGGACTCCTTCGCAAGTTACATGCAACCAAAACGATGACTACTTTTGGATCTAAGAGTGAAATGACTTTTAGGTGCTTATAAGAGCGCCGACGCTCGGAAAATTGACGCAGGATAAAAGTCGGGTCATTGTATCCTCGTCTGGATCGAACTTTTGTCTGTCCTTCCCGTATCTCGCACCAACTCAGCAGTCACTGCAACCACGAACCGCAAACTTTCTCTTCGTCATTCTCAAACACAAAGGCTCGTTTCATCTCTTTCGATCGCCCGTCCAAATACCGTTCACATTGTTTGCGCAAACTTTTATTCTGCTTCCGTTGAGATTATTGACAGTCGTTCTCATATCACTAACCAGTTGGAATTAAATGACACTTGTTAACAAAATTCCTGCATTCTACAGAAATTTATTGCTCTCACAAATACCTCCATAGCCAGTGGTTTTCTGCAGATTCTCCCACCTGACTCGTTTTCGGTACTTTGTTCGTTATTGCTCCCGAGTGACCGTTTCTTCCACCTGAAGTCGAACGTGAAGTAGGCAGAATGTGGAGCTTATCTGAATACTGATTGTTTTTCCGTTCTGACAAATCGAGATCTCCACCAATGTCCGCCTATTTGGTTGCTTCTTTTGTCGCCACTAGACATGCACGCGTTGGTAGAATGCAATCAATTAAAGGAGTACCGATTAATGAGTGTTGTGGGTGTAAATTCGTGCTTTGTCAACGTGGGAATGGTTTTACTTGCTGGAGTCCGGATCGATCGTTTGTTAATTTTTATTCTGAGGGACTGTGTACTAGTTGGTTCGACTATGCCAATTTACAGCAAGTTGGCACTGATGGAGGCAGAAAGACAACGATTTTGCTCACCTGACCAGTTTATCAGGAAGATCGAAACAATTTCGATTGGTGGCGTTCCCCAGACACTCCATCGATAACACTGGTAGACATTTTGCCCCCAACCTTATTTTCAACACTACCAAAAACAAATAAGATTTGCAGATAGAAATAAGAAACTGATATATTGTGTTTGAGTCAACCGGATGAAATCGTTGAGCGATTTCAGTCTTTTAGGAAAGATTACGAGAAGCACAGAACTGTTGGTCACTATACGGCAGTATCAAAGGTCGCGGCTAGGTTTCGCAATATTTTAAAACTCACGAGGAATGACCTGACAAGAGGGTGGATGGTCCTGCGTGTGCGAGATCCAGTAACGTCGATGTGGATTTCTGTTTGTTAATTATTGATCAAGCAATCTATGCACATTTATAAATCTGTGGAGCTCACAAGTCGTTATACAAGAGCCTATGCAAAGACAGATGTCTGAGGTGGATGAAGGTAGTGATCCGATTTTTTGGGGCATACGAGAGAATCCATTGGCTTTTATGGCGCAAGCATGCTAGGACAACGAGGGAGTGATTATCCTTCGAACTGAGAAGCTCAGATCGCCGGAAGCGCAATCATTTGGCCAGACAACGTCGCTCTACAATGAATGTACACAAGAACACTAGTGGAATAGGTGACATCGAAGCAACGCTGAACGCCATTTCACGTTCTGCTAAGTACTTCGGAATGCGCTTTGCAACCTCGAAATGCAAAGTACTTCTGCAAGATTGCTGTGACTACGTAGATTTAATATTGGATAATGAAGTCATGGAAGTTGTTGACCGGTTTGTATATCTGGGAAGCTGCATCAGCGGCGGTGGTGGTGATGTAGGGAGTGAAATAGGGGCACGTATTTCCAAGGCTAGTGGGGTGTTTACTAATCTGAGGCGCTTATGGCGACAGAAGCATAAGGGTCGCGTATATCAGAAAACAGTGAGGGCTATATTACCATACGGCAGCGAAACCTGGCGACTCAGAGCAGAAGACTTGAACCGTCTTCAGGTGTTTGACCACCGATGTCTGCGTTCAATCGCTCTTATCGGGTGGCACCAACGAGTGAGTTGGGAGGAAGTTAAGAAGCGGGCGTTTAGCACTGATTGTCAAACGAGTTCTTTCGTTCAGTCCTTACACTTGCACAGATTTAGATGGTTAGGCCATGTATTAAGGATGCCAACTAATCGCTTGCCACACCGAGTACTGTTTGCTGATGCTGCGGTCGATTGGCGCAAAGTGCGAGGTGGACAGATAATGACCTGGCGTAGACAAATGAAATCGTTCACGAAGGGGTTGGCTACTGTAGATCAGGTTCGCCTACCGGGCTGGAGTCCTTGCGACTCACAGAGTCGGTGGCTTGTGACGTTCGGTGAGATGACGGCTAACCGAGCTCAATGGCGTAAGTGTTGTCGTTGTTTGTCCGAGTTTTCTGTGAAGTGAGTGCACTTAATGATGTGCGGTAGTGAAAGCCGTGAAGAAGTTGTATTGCTGACGACGCCTTATTTTCACTTACAGCTCGGTTGTTTGTTTGCAAGACGTAGGCGCCTTGATGTTGTATGTTTGAATGTAGACGTAGCTATTTTTAGTGGCTAGGTCCCCTCCCCTTTCCCTTTCTTTTCTTCTCTCTTCCTATACAGAGTTTGCCTTTTATTCTTTTTCATGGTTGTGTGGCAGTTAAGCATCAGTTTGAACCACTGATGTATTGCTGTCTATGATGATTATGATGATGATGATGACGTTCCGCTGGCCTGCGTTGAATTCATTGAAGATTGAGTTCCTTGGCTAGAGGCAGTGGAGAGACAGTGTCTGTTGGAAATTAGTCGATATCAAACAAATCAAACAAAAGCTATAAACTGAAGTTTGTTATCCCATTGATTTGAATATCACTCCACTTTTGGTTGGATATCATGTTTGGTGTTTACACTGGTGAAACACCTTATCTTGGCTGGCCTACTATGTTCGTGACACTGGCCTCTAACAACTCACCACACATTCTTGCATGGTAGACACGGCCAAGAATAAGAGTGATGGACAATCGCTCATAGTACTTGAGTGTGGTGTCGCGTTTGAATAGAATGATGACTTTAGTAAATCATTTTCAACCAGTTATTGCTGATGTTGTGCATTCGATTGGACACCTTTCACAACGAGAGTGTGCCATGAAACGACGAACGTTCACCAAAAAAATGAAATCGACTACACATACTCCAGTATTATCATCTGTTGACTGTGTATTTCCGCTAGTAGCTCAATGCGATAATCAGCTAAGCTAGCCTATGAGCGTTTCTGTTGTAAAGATATAAACCAATAGATTACGGTAGCCTAAGCCTTTCAATCACGGAACAAAACGAAGCGTAAGTCAACAAGAAATTGGTAATTGTGATCTTTGGAGCATTTGAACACCCATATTTTGGAAAGAATGCAGTCTTTGCACATCACAAGTCGTCAGTCGTTGTAACAATAGTAATATTATTTGCTACACCCGGAATCCTGCAAAATATATTGATAAATCCCCAGCACCGCTACATTAGATTAAGCTGTCATAAAGAAATCTTTAAGTGCGAAACCATCGCTCCGGAACTTTTCGGCTGCGATGTAATGCAGATAACGGTGGGGGACCGAATGTTGAAGAAGCTTGCCGAGACAATCCACAAGAAGTGTAAAGAGGAGAAAAGTTTTTCTACATCACCCCACTGTCTGGTTCGACGATCGTTCAGTCTGCACGATTTATAATTTCCAAATCCTGCCAGCGAAAACTAATGGAAGAGGTGCTTGTTGCCCATACGGTGACTAATGGATATGTCCGCCGATCGAAAGTGTTACACGTTACGACAAAACCCTACCACAACCCCATCATGTGGCGTTGTCTTCCTTATCAACAGCCCAAAAACAATCTTTTTCGGAGACAAATGAACAGTCGTTGTCAAAAAAGGTGTAGGATGAATTTTGTTCGAAAAGTAAGTTCACACAAGCATGTAGACGGAGTATATGTATGTAGCCACTTTAGGTTTCTGTATCTCCTTCCGGCTGATACGTTAATCCAACGCCATCAGCTTATTAGCTATCAAATGTTTTGAGAACCTGATATGCGTTATCATTTAGTAAGTATTGCTGTTGACGAGCCGCTTTGCCAGTGGTCTTGACATTCACTAATTATATTATTAGGTCCCGTGTTGCTAGCAATTCATTGTGCGTTTGCAGAGTTTACATCATGCCGTTAACACGCAAACTGATCTATCTGAAAATCTTAACTGGTTCAACATTTTAGCAGATGCATCCAAAAGCTTCGTGCTTTTGTGACATTCGATGGTTGATTTGGAGCGTTATCCTGCTAGAAAATTACAGTCTCCCGCCAACTGCATGAAACGGACCGTGTTTCCGACCATTACAACACCTGATGTCAATGCAGTTAGATAGCGTTGGGCCAGTGCTTCAGTTAGAGGGCATAATAGCAAATTGAGATTGCCGTATATTTTCGTCAGGGATATCTTTTATACTTTTTTTGCATAAATAAATTTCTATCAGGGTCACTCGAACAAAAATTAACCTACTCATTTAATACAGGAAGTGAGTGCTCTCGGCCGAGCCATAAATGAGATATTGCTAACCGTTGAGATAATTTTGTAATTTTGCCTCTGATGTATCTGATTGGCCAGGGTTGACTGACGAGATTCAGAGTTCTGTTCCACTCTGAGTAGTGTCATTAAGACATGATATAACTCAAAGTAAATGGATAATACTATGGAGAAAAATTCGAGAGACCTAGGTGACCGGTTCATCGATACGTTCGAACTGGGTGATTTCCACACTACGACTTTAATCGTTGTGGTCAATAAGCTTGGTGCACAGTTTACAAGACCTGACACACCGAAAGTTTTATTTTCTGACAACGGATTGGGACTCATTATTCTTGGCTTTTACAAGTAAATGGACATCGGAAAGACTATGCTCACCGCAACCAATCAAACAAAATTGATAGAAGAAACCTCGAAATCGTTGAAAACTTGAGTGGTGTCCCATACCTCATGACGTTTTAAAAAAAAGTACCATTTCTACCGAAGGAGTTGGCTGCAGCGTAATCTAGCGTTTATTTGCTGCAGTCCTTCACAGTTTCGTTATGCTCGAACACCATACCACACAGCCACTTGTTTTTCGGATATAAATGACTAACACAAGCACCTGAATCGTCTTCCGAAATAACTTTATTGTGTTTAGTTTTCTTCGGAATACTGCTGAGAATATCATACACTGCAATTTGGGGCATATGCTGACATGGTGAACCTAATGGTTCTGTGACTTATGTTGTTGGACTGATGTGCTCATCTGACAGTATAAAATGATTAGAAACCCAGATATGGTTGAACAAGCATTACTCTCTTTCAGAAATCACTTCAAACCTCCATTCAGTTTGACCACGAGAATGGCCTCCTGTTTGTTAGATTGCATGCTTGAGAAAGTGTTGGATCGGTATTTATTTAGATGTGTGTCCAAGTGATTGAAGGCGTTAGGGTAGTAGATTTGTGTCTCGGAGACGAAGCACATATGGAGATCCTGATTTGAGAGAGCATTCATCAGGTGAACTTGATGACCTGGTTGTCGGAGAGTGTGGACATTAAAATCTTCAACGCTTGCTGCTTGTGTTTGCCTTAGGACATAACCATACTCTGAAGTTACAGGATGGATGCATCAATTGGGTGCAAACTAGAATGAAAAATTGATCGTTGCTTAATAATGTCACTTTTGACGAAACAGTAATTTTTAATACTTTTGAGTTGTTCATGCTGTGGAATGGGCTGACATGACAGAAGTCAACCTGAGTTTGTTGAATAGATGATTTTATCGTTGAAACAACAGAAGATGTATAATTTTCTTTGGAGTTCTCACGCGCTGTCACCGATTCAATAATTTTGTGTACTTTTGAGTGAGCGATTTGTTTATTCCGAGAGCGATGTGAAGAAGATACGGCTGTCTGGTTCTGACAACTCCAGCTTGCATTATGTACGTTCATTATTATATCAGGCATTCGAAGGAAGCCGAAGGTTTTTCGACTGTGTTTGGATAACACACGGTCGTTCACGTTAAACTATTGAGAGATTGGAATGTTTTTTCATTCGAAGGTTTCCCTTCGAGCTTCGGTTTTATTACTTAGAAAACAGCAGTGCTGCAATTATGAAACTAGTTTGGTTTCATGTCAGTAGGTTTGTGCTTAAGTATTTGGGCACTTCTGTTTAGTCACCATTGTGATATGCAGTCCAATTTGTGTAAGTTTTGTTCATCTGACCACCTCCTCTTTGATTTATCTTACATGATTCTACATGGTGTGGTTGATGTTCATGTCAGAAATTCTCTCCGTACGACCGCCTTAATCAAGTCAGTTAACCAAAATCTGCGGTTTACAAGCAAGTGTCAAAATGATAGCCTACTGTCTGATTTACGAGGTCTCTGATGTCGATCATTGAAGTTGCCTGGAGATAAGCAAGTAAGCTTTCGCCCCATGACAAGGGGAATGCTTTGCATTTATATTCCCTTGAATTTGTGAGCACGGCTCTAACAGAGCTTTCAAGACATTTCAGGCACGTAGTAATCCACTACTTTCTAATTTGGTCAGTTACTGTCACTACTGCATTTCACTTCGTGGTATTTAAAATTTCGCCTTATTAGTTATTTAAGTGTTGTCTACGGTATGATTTTTGTGTGAGCGATTTAACTGTTAAACGTGAAGATGTTTACTCGAACTCATTAGTGCTGATGTATTTCAATTGCCAAACTTATACTGGTTGTACTGGTTGCATCGAAGTCTAGAAATGCTGTTAACTGAGCATATTTAATAGCGATGTATTAACTACTCTCATTCTTATTATTTATTCTTGTTCTTAGTTTGTCCTTTTTCCTTTTTGTTTATTGGTTGATCAGTTGTTTCTGATCATTTCGTTCCGTCATCTGTAAGAACTTCATGTTATTGAATGGTTTGGATTCGAGCAACTTTAGTAAAATTAAATGTCGCCTTACGCGTTTCAGTGCAGAATGTGTATGGTGGGCAAATCCTAACCCGAGATTTTAAATGGGATCAGATTTGGAATACAATGCTCCATGACTTTTTGTTCGCTCAGATATTTTGATTGGACGTCAGTCGTCTAATCAGATTGCTTGGAGCGTTCCTGGAAGTTGTTGGACATACCATTTCTTCTTCAGGGTCATTTTCAATCTAGGAGTACAGTGCCGTTGTTCAGTAATCTTTGTTCTTCACGCTTTTCATGTTTTCTTTGGACTGTTGGGCCGTGAATTTTAGTGAATTAGGGTTTCGAGCGCTGTGACAGTGAGAATTTCATTGTAAACGATGAGTCTGTCATTACCGTTTTTGTGGATACAACTGAATCTCTTTACTATGGATTACTTTCAGCTAACTAGCAGTAACGCATATCTACGGATTTGATGAGGAATGGATTTTTCGTTCCATTGGTCGGATTATGCCATTTTCGTATTTTGGTTAGCGATTTACTCTTTGATCGGAATTTATCACCGGTTTCGAGGCCGCATTATTTTATTAGTGGGCAGGCTATTTCGAACAAACCAAACAGAGGTGGATGAAGAAAAGGAGAATGCAGAAACCATATTTCTTGGGAATCGTCAGTTATCCTTATTTCCTGTGTTTTCCAGTGTCATGGCCAGCTTTCTCTCAGCCGTTTCGTTGTTAGGCACCGCAGCTGAAGCCTATCTATCGGGCATGCAATTCTGTGTGATGATTGTCGCCTATTTGATTGCATTTCCGGTAGCCTCCGAAGTCTATATGCCTGTGTTTTACAAGCTTCGTCTAGCCAGTGCTCATGAAGTGAGTCGGACTATGTTTATGTCCAATCAACTACTGACATGGCTTCAAATTCTGTCTATAGTTTCAGTTGTTAATTGTTTAATTTCTTTGATTCTGATTGTCATAAATTAAGTCACAAGTAAAATTTGGAGTGAAGAATGTCGGACCTTGTTTGTGGAGGTTCATTGCTGATTGTGGCTACTCGCAGAGTTTCACGGTTGTTATCCTGCTTTCTTTGATGATACGATTTGTTGCCTGAATAGTTAAGTGGTTTTCGTGTGGACTGTTTGAGTTTGGACTTGCAGTTTATATAAGCGATGTCCTGTCTTGGCTAGAGGTTTTCTTTGTTCTTCGTGAATGCCTGGCAAACCGTTGTTTTTGTTGTTATTGTTGTTGTGTCTCAGCAATATTAACAAGATGAGTAGTGACTCGTTGTCACTTTATTTTGGAGCCCTGTGACTTCTTACAGCGACATAGTTGCATGATACACGGTCTAGGAGATGGTTTATCGGTGTGCGGAGTGCATGGCCTAGTAGACATAAAGTATGTCTTAACTGGGTCTACCGTATCACGAAACACAAACCTTATAAAATACAAACTAACAAACCTTAGCCCAATCAAGATAATCAATGAAGTCAACGCAGATTAGTAATGGAAGACAACCGCAATCGACCACCGGATGCTTGTTGCCATTTCCCATGCGGACGGGTACTCAACCCACCGAATGTAGTAAATCTCATAGCATCTTGCATGCCATAATTTCTACTTGACATATTGTCCCCTTCAAATTGCTTGAGGCGACGGAAGTCGGTTGTTTCATTACATTTGTTCTTTATGTTCATTTGCAATTTCTCAGTAACACTGAGAACTGTTGAGAAGACACTAGTCAAGCAAAAAGACTCGGCTTAATATCTCAAAAATCTTGTCTAACACAACTAATTCTACGTTGAAACCAAATTCCTCTGATAATGGGATTATTTTGTGAACGTGAGTATACACATCCAAATGTGATCGTTTTCGTGGTACACAATTCACCGGTTTTTGGAAGCACTGAATAGACTGAATTAACTTGCATACTGAATATCGATCAGCTTATTTATTTCATGGATTCAAGTTTCAAGAACTTTGAAACTTTCTGATAATTCTTCCAGATTTTCATTTGTCATGTGCTGACTTAGATTTCACCATCTTCACAAGGTTAAGTGAAACTGTTTTATGAAAGATTCACTTTTAGACAGTACGGATGATAAGCCGGTTAAAATAAATTTGATTATAGAACAGGGCTAATTGATTCTTCTGCTCCAACGGTTCTCGCCAAGTGATGTGTGGTCAGGTTGTCCATGACCACTTTGCAAGCTGACCCATTTCCTCTTGTTTTGAACTTAGAAGGTAGCAACATTATGGGACCCTCGAGTTGATGATAAAATAGACTCGTTATTGCCACATGATGTTTCAGTGGTTGCACTGATTGTTACGAAACCCTTTGAATTCTTAATGTGTATTCTGAGGTGAAATTAGTTTTAAACCTATGTTCTGTGCCTTTTCGTAACCACTCACCTTATTCCCAATGTCCACAGTTGTTAAGTGTGGTTTAGACCAGCTCACTATTTTTGAAAGTGCTCAGCTTATTTGTGCTACCGCAGCAGATGTAAATGTGTCTATCATTTTTATGTGCTTTCTATTGAGAGTAGTTACCAGTAGGAGAATAGAACATACCTCTGTTCCCTGATAGAACAGCCTTTTCCATTTGTTTACTTCACACTGTCTGATGCCGTTTTTGATTCTCGCACATGCTCTGTATAACTGTGCGTCCTAGTTACCAACTGTCTTTATGTAGCATACATTTCGTTCGTTCACACGCTAAACCTCGAAAATTCACTGTCACATTTTCTGTTTCTAAACTGTACATAATTTGCGTGATATGTCCGTCGTTGGATTGTTGTTGCCCGGGTGTTTTCGGAACCTGTTGAATCTGGCATTTGAGTCTTAAATTGGACACATTAGTTTACATATTATTTTGTAATCACACACTAGCGTTGGGGCCTAGGTGATGTTTCTACTGTGTGTATTAAGGGATTTTTTTCACCAAGAACATTGAACTGCAACTCACGGGAATTCGTTTCCGTGGTAGATCGACTGAGACTTTTTCGGTACACTTCGTTTAATCTAAGAAATTCTCGACTGATTTAAAACATCCTCTAAGTCAGTCTTTTGCTATTTGTTGGTATGTCTTGTTTTCTTGATTTAACGCTTGGAAGCTGTGTTGATTGGAACGCTTATTGTATTCATTTACCTCTTGCAAACGACGTGAACATGTATTTGCGTTGGTTTTTGCAGTATTTGGAATATCGGTTTGGAAAATGTGTTCGATGGATTGCATCTTTAATCTTCTGCCTTCAGATGGTGAGTGTTTACTGTTCATCGTTGTTTTTACTGTTCGATTATCTATCAAGATTATCCGCAATGTTTGTATTTGTTACCGGTCATTGTTCGCTGAAGAAAAACAACAGATATTTGGACTCAGTTGAAATATGGTGGATTCCACTGGTTTAGTGACAATGCAACTACATGTTGCTATTGGCATCGCATCTCTCGAAGAAAACGATTAAAGCCGGTTATATCTTGGATGTAGGTTGTTAATGTTATTTAACTCAGAAAGTTTTTTTTGTACAACGATCTCATCTGAATCAAATTGAAACCTCTCAGGAGGCTTCCGAGCTGAAAGTTCTTAACGCATTATTTTTGAATGTCCAGATAATTTTTTTGTTAACACTTCGATAGTTCATACACACGTACATGTCTGTTGTCGACATAGTTAGAATCAAGCTGGACGACAATGTAAAACGACGGGATGCATACGGTCAGCAAGCTAAATAAGTGAGGTTCAGAAATCAAACGGCACTTGCCGTCACTTTGCATGTATAACACTGACCGATGTGAGTTGCGATAGCATTTGAAACAGCATATTTTGTACCGCCCTTCATACTACTCAATCAACAACGCTTGAAAGCCCGGGAAGATGCAGCAGAGATGAAACCTGATGTCAGTCTCACCATAATTGTGCGTTGAATTTCGCTTAACTGTGTTGTGTGAATGCAGGTGTAACTGTCGTTGGTTAATGTTAGAAACAAGTTAATGTAAGTAACAAGTACAAGGTAGGTTAACGTTCACAAAGTGCACTCCAGTTGTGATCATTTCGGCTGCTCCTTCTGGCTGATCATCATCATCATCATCGTCATTATAACAGCCATGAAAATGTATTGTTGAAAGTGTACTGTTCATTGAACATGTGTCACACCACAATCATCATTGCAGTCGTGAGCCTGACCAGAAGGTACTGTGGCTCGAGCCGCCGCTCACTTCAACAGTGACGTGGAATATCCTAGAAGAAAACGTTACTAAGAAGGTTGAAAATTATTGAAAGAAAACCAAGTGGAAGAGCTAGAAATGGTATGGATACAGGTTCGCCATTGACTGCGACACATCGCCATCTCGGATAGCGTCTCTAACCAGTGGTTTCAGTGATCACGAGGACCCCATCCATGCAGGCAACACCTACCCACTTTGCTCAGTGGAGCAGTCAAGGTCTTCATATTTCGTGACCACGTTGTTGGTTGACCACCATGCGGTTTTACCCAACTGTTCGTGGCCTCAGTATATAATGCCCGGTACGGTAAACGATCAGATGGCATACGGAGTACCTGACCGAACCAGCGCAAACTGTGTACCGTGATTAATTGACCAATTGATCTCGCGTCCCGATCATTACGGAATACGCGCCGGCGAACGGCCACATTGCTCACGCAATCAGTCCACTTAATATGGGCCAATTGGCGGAGACAACGATGGTCAAATACAGCAAGTCTGTTGATATCTCCTTTGTGAACGGTCCATGTTTCCGAACCATAAAGCAGAATGGGGGGCACACAGGCATTATATGTCCTTCTTTTCAACGACAGCCGGGCATCTTTTCGACGCCACAGATGACGCAGTTTGGCAAACGAAACGCGTGTCTTTGCAATCCTCGCTGATATCTCATCAGCAATATTACAGGTTGACGAGATGGTGCT
>LUCH01001606.1:51688-96667 GCA_013368495.1 Paragonimus heterotremus
TCTGACAAGGTTGTACCTGGAAGGACCGTAGTCCTAGTCAGCATAGCCCGCCGAATGAAAACTGTACACAAGCCCGACCACCTCGCCAGGGTAGCTGGTTTTGGAAAGACTGACATTATTCGACCTTCACTTACGACGTTGCCTGCCTGATGACAACAAACGCGATAGAAGTTTGGTGCCCGAAATCGGTCATTCTAACCATCTGGACTTGATGAACATCCACAAGCAATAACGTCGAGGCTAGTTGTATGCCACATAGTCCAGTTTTTGATTTTAATTGCCTTAACATCTATCAGGTTTAAGCTTACTGAATTTGGTTACTTCAGTCGTTTTCAGAACGCTTGCACATCTTTTTCAGTTATTTGTTTGTATTGCTTGTGCAAATATGTTTGTGTCTATTTCATTTGCAGTTAGTGAATCGGTTTTATCACTCTTGTAGACATGGTCTGTTGAATTAGCTGATCAAACCCTACTGCTGTTCGTCAAGCCCACCAACGGTTATTTTAACCAGTGTTTGGTTTATTCGGTTTACCATCTTTCGTGTGGAATTGTTTTCGTTCAGCAGTACAACTAAACCTTGTCAATAGCATCACGTTTCGGTGAACTGTCTTATGGTCCATTAACTGCCATTAATTGTTCAATCTTGTTATAAACATAACCTCTTCAATAGCCCCATCTTGGTGGAGCGTCACTGTCGCAGCATACAGTATGTAAAAACATCCGTGCATATCGACCTTTCTAAAAACGCCTAAAAGCGTTAAAAACGAAACGCACCTGACTGAAACACTTTATGTTTAGTCGTAGACCAAACACGGTTCAGCCTTAAATGTGGGAGTGTTCATTTTCCGTCTAATCCTGATTGCTGAGATAAGACTACCTAGCTAGCTGACCGCACATGGCGTAGATGAATTCAAGCCAACATATTAAACTAGGAGTAAACTAAATAATTACTCGTCATTGATGGGTTCGACACACACATTTGTCCGTACTGCTGAAAGATATGTGCTTGATAGATGGTTTAATCCTACCGTACGTGTCATTGGAACAATAAGGAACAGTAAGTCTGCTTGATAAATAAGCGATACGGTAGTCTAGTTGCTTTTAATCAGTCAACCGGTATTATGCCTGATTGCAATGAACGCACGAAATTCGGATTCGATGCCATGTGCGATAGTGTTAAAGATGTCTGCTGGTAGAGGAATCTAATGCAGAGGAATCTCTCCCGGACAATCTGGACGTTAGGAAACATACTTATAGCTTCATCTTTCCCGAGGAGTTGAAAGGCCGCACTTCCCAAAGTGCCTTTAAGCGTCTGTCGTGAAATCTACCATTAGCAACGTCATTTGGTAGCGACTAGAATGTGTTCAACTTGCGAAAACTCCTGTCTCTAATCCACTATTGTAAGAACAGAAAATTTTGTTTGTTATACAAAAAACTAAAGTCAGTGAACTGACTGTGTTGGCTGACAAGTAGGCTTACTGTTCGTTGTCAAAAATCGGACGATAATGATTTGGAATGCAACACCGTTTACGCATCACAATGGGTGTGTCAGCAACCAATTGGTTCTCAAACAGTTATTTGTAGCATCTGGGTCTTCTTACAACTATAAACCGTTTGTATTGCAGTTGTCTATCTAGTGTATGTTTTTAATATTTGTGAAATTTGAGGCTATAGCTTGGACATAGGTGTACTTTTGATCTCCCTTAGTTTAATGCTTACCTTTCTACTAGTGTCACTTATATCAGAACAAAGGTGACATTCTCATTTAGGTTTGTTGTACTGGCATTCGATGGTCCGCACTTCTGCGCACAATTGGAAATGGTGTAAGTCACTGTTCAGACATTCGTCGGACCGAACACCGGTTACGTCGAATGCACGGGTTTGCATTTCATTCAGTTGACAATATCCAGCTTCCATGTAGACAAGGATATATTTGACAGATCGTTTCATGCAGTAGAAATTTCCACATACATGTAATTCGGTATGTGTGTGTATTTCAATTTTGAATCAAACAACCGAACTGCTTGAGTAATTCTGTCCTAATGGTTTTATCTACTTGTGCATTTCATGTTGAACACCAAACGCAACTACACTCCGTTCTGATTTTTCTCCGTTCCACACAAAAACATACAATTTTCAATCTCGGCTTGTTAGTGGGTTTACATCTCACTTGCGCTCTACGCTCCTTCATTGGCATTCAGTCAAGGTGAGTGGCACTATCGATTTGTCAATTGTTTGATCGATTATGGCCGTCTGTATTACGTTTATTTCTCTAGTTGAATAATTTCGGCGGACTCCTGTCTCTGATCGTCATCATCATCATCATCATCATTATCATCATCAGCATCATAGACAGCAATACATCAGTGGTTCAAACTGATGCTTAACTGCCACACAACCATGAAGAAGAATAAAAAGCAAACTCTGTATAGAAAGAGAGAAGAGAAGAAAGGGAAAGGGGAGGGGACCAAGCCACTAAAAATAGCTACGTCTACATTCAAACATACAACATCAAGGCGCCTACACCTTGCAAACAAACAACCGATCTGCAAGTGAAAATAAGGCGTCGTCAGCAATACAGCTTTCTCACCGCTTTCATTGCCGTACATCATTAAGTGCACTCACTTCACAGAAAACTCGGACAAACGATGACAACATTCACGCCACTGAGCTTGGTTAGCCGCCATCTCACCTAACGTCTCAAGCCACCGACTCTGTGAATTGCGACGGCGGCGGCCCGGAAGACGAACTCGATCTACAATGGTCAACCCCTTCGTGAACGATTTCATTTGTCTACGCCAGGTCATTATCTGTCCACCTCGCACTTTGTGCCAATCGACCGCAGCGTCGGCAAACAGTGCTCGGTGTGGCAAGCGATTAGCTGGCATCCTTAATACATGACCTAACCACCTAAGTCCGTGCAAATCTAGTGACTGACTGAAAAACCTGTCTCTCAACCAATGCATTTTTGTCTGAACGTTGTGTTAGATCTCAACTTTGAGGTTGAAACCTCCCTCAGGAACCCCCATTTTGTTAGTCACTGATCAGATAGCGTTCACATAGTTTCGTCCACTGGAATCCCACAAGAATCGTAGTCAAATTAGTCCAACTCATGATAAGGATACAGAATGCCTTCAAGTTGTCGGCATTCATTTCCACCTCTTAATACGTTGCTGGAACGCTATGCGTCAATCACAGATATATCCATTCATTCATCCATAAACGGTTATTTGTGTGACTGGGTTACGGTATGTCTCGGGCAGCCGTTCGTTGCACTAATGATAAGGAATATTCTACTAGAAGTTCTACTTTAAAAGAATGAGACAAAAACTGCGCAGAAAGATTTTTAATTAGATCAGGATTGTAAATACAGATACGCCGGTACATGCGCTAGGCTGCCACTAACCGTGAGGGCGTCACCTACCGACTTTGCTGGATTGACCAGATTTCATGTTTCCTGATCACGCCTTTGTCCAACCGTCTGATGATTCTACCCAACTAGCGTTGGTCTCGGTGATTAACTGTTGTGATCGCAAAAGACGCTTGACCGGAGAAGGTATTCACTGCTAGACGTCCATCACGGAGTGTGCGACAATACCGGGAAACGAGCGTAATGACCATTTCGCGACCTCAAGATGTATCCATAGCCTTGGCTGCAGCGTAGCGCCGTTCTCTTCGGTGATCGGTCCCGCACAAGGCATAACAGTATTCTAGTAACCGGCCCCACTTCCGGGTCATTCTGGTGTTAGGGCCTGTAGTTTCTTTTCTGGTCGTTCTAATCGTGCTCTGCTACTGACAAGCGAAGCTGTATGCTATGCAACATACGACCGATGAGGTAAACTCACAGTTGACTAACACATCACATGATTCAGTCATGACAGACCGTGCACTTCAACCATTTGGCCGGTTGGCATAGTACTTGGAAATTTTGGAATTGCATGCCATCGAATTGCCGCATCATTCACGTGATTGTCCTACTTGACTTTGGTTGTTTGACATGGACAATGATGGTCAGATACCACGTCTGTTGGTATGTTTGTCAAACGCGGGTCACGTTTCTGAATCACAGAGAAAAATAGAGCACACACATGCACTACGGATTCTTTTCTTTTCATATCAATGCCACACATGATGCAAGTTGACAAACATAACATGTATCTTTGCTATTCTGATTTATATCTCATCAACATTGTCACATGTCAATGAGGTGGCGTAATCTAAGCATGCGAAACGCTACACCGTCGTGAACGAACTGCTGGCAGTAAAGTGGTACTTCGAATGGACCATGCTTGAAATGACATACTGTACCTTGAAGGTACAAAACACGTTTCTCACAGATGATCTAGGTCTTTCCTCTTGTCCAGTCTTGTGTACTTGTCTTCGGCAGAGGAGTTAAGTGAAATAGTGCCGTCCGCACATTATTTGTGGGTCAACTTAGTTCTGAAAATAGACTCACCACCGGATGCCACGTCCACAATGTCGTTGACGATAATGTTGAACGGATGAGGGAGTATAGGGCACCCATGTCAAATGCTACTTGAATTGATTAACACCCCGGGGTAGTTGTCCGTCAAATATAATCGTGCTTACAAAATGAGAGTACAGTTATTTTGGATGATTCACTTATTTCTCTGGGATTTTTTGACGGGAGTGGTGGCTCCAGAACACGTTACCAATAGAGTAGTAGACAATAGGTGGTAGACATATGGTCTAACAATGCCGCGACTGTGGAAGTGCCGATACTCCAAAACCAGATGCATGATATTACTTAGTGTGGTGGATTATCAGGCAGAAAGTGCAAGCATTCCAACTCTCGGTGGAATACCTCAACACAGGGGGAGGTGCGTTCAAAAACCCACAGCGAGCGGATGGAGGACGGTGTGTGCAACCGGATGAGTCATCACTCGACCGGATCGGACCAACGGGCGAGACGTGGCGGCCGAAATAGAATGGATGACCAAATTGAAGGCGTGATTATTCCAACACTCTCAGGAATATCTCGACACGGCTGTGGAGAACGGTCAAAGCCCACAGTGGATAGACGGAGGAAAGCACGAGCGGCCGGACAAGCAATCGCTCAACGGAGTCGGATCAATGGACGAGGAAGAGCGGGCAGAAAACCCCCGGATAGAAGGCGTAAACCAAGCATCTAAACCGGGTAGAAATGCACATGACGTGTGAGCGGAAACCGGGGGGTGTTGTGGGCTGGAATTGTGATTGAAAATCGCAAGCGGACGTATGGCATGGTAACTAGCGAGTTGGACAATAAAGATTGAGCCCTATTGGGCGCCTTTTCGCTACACTAGCAAGTGAGTGAGTTGGATGCGTTAGAGACAAAGCTGTCACGTGTGTGATTATGACGTAGGTCACGGGTTCTTTTTTCAAAAACAAGGGTTGCTGCTACTAAGCCTCAATCCTGGGGTGCCTCTTCATTATCCTGAGCCATGTGAAAGGGGATTGTCATTGCTGAGAGCAGTCTCTAGTCCCCATTTTCGAAAGGAAAAGGAATGACCAGATATGAACGTGGGTTCTTGCTGCTCTTCAACATTTTAGGCTCCAAGGTCACTTGTGCCTCCAATGGAGAGCCGTCTGGAAAGTAATAACTGGGCTTTCGGCTCTAGTCATTTGCGTGGTCTGGTTGAGGCCAGAGTGTTCTACTCCCCTCTCAATTTGGTATAGCTGGTTGTTATTTTTAAACTATGGTCTTATCACCACAATCTCAACGGCAAACGGAACAACGAGTCAAAAATATATTAGTTTTCAAACGAACTGTTTCATCTCTTTCGACCGTTTAAGCGAGCGGTGTTCACGGCACTTGTGCAGGCTTCTTCCCATTTATGTTCAAGTACTCCACGCTTGTTGTCCCATTTAGATCGAGGTGAAGTCGGGTGACGCTTATTCATGGAGTTCATTGAGTTTTTGGAAGTACGATTCTGTTTCAACTGAACGGCTTCTTTGGAATTTGTTTCTACACAGCAAGTCTGCTTAATCGCTGCGATTTGTTCCCTGAGTTCGTTAAGCCTCATACCTAAGTCGACCTGGGCAGTTTTGTTCGTCAGTATCATTGTGTAGACTTTCCTCACACCGTCTTCGTTGCAATGCCGGTTAACTTTTTTACGATTGTGAGCTTGTAACTTCAGGAAATGTGATAAAATAGAATGTGCACGAACAACAGCATGATCTGTGTTCTTTTGATTACGTCAAACTGCACGACAGTCTAAACACTTCAGAAATTAGAAACATTTACATCCCTGAGGTAATATGAACAAAACAGTTAGAAGACGAACACTGGTAAGTGTTAGCATTTCGTACTGGCTCATCAGTATCGAGTAACCAATAACAAAAACTTGTGTGTGTTTGAGGGCTGTAGGGAAAAATGAATAACACTCACTGCAACCTATGTCTTTGGAAGCCTAAGTTCCACAAATAATTGTTTTGGTACATACAATACACGTTTAAACCTGTTATTGAATACCCTAGATGTCAGAGAATCATAAGCCCAAAACTTCGTCGATCGGATAGCACATCCTGTCAACTGACCACAACGTGGACTTGACCTCAGTCTTCACCATCATAGTACGCTACCACGAACCACAGTTCCTAGAAATTTGCCAAATCCGTCACAATGAATCGGTTCAAATCTGTGTTATGTGTACCAAAACAATTTATGTGAACCTTAGGCTTCCATGAACTTAAGTTGCAGTGAGTGTCATTCAGAACAGATAGCCGGATGTTTTTGTTTTTCGTTGTTCGTTCCTTTTCTCTTACTACCCCCTCGCATACTGCGGGTGTTGGATTGAACGTTCTCCGTGTTGTTGCTTATTTGGTACTGACAAGCCAATACAAAATACTAGCACCAGCGAGTGTTCATCTTTTAACTGTTTTGTTCAAGTTTGAACCGTGTTCATTTTATGCTTGATTTGTATTAATGATTAGTCTTTCTACGGTATGCGTGTGACACAACACTTTCTGTTTTGAAATTCGGTACAAAACGTGGGTGCACACATTTGCAATAGTCTCACACCATTATCAGCGTTTTGTGCTCGGACACTGTGCACATTCTGTGTAACTCCTTTTCTAGAGAAAAACGACTAGGTGGTGCATTGAAGTCTCATGTTAATATGACGATTTGTTTGTATTTGGTCTGATTCAGTAAGTGGTTGTGGTATCGCAGAACGCATTCTTTTCAGAGTACGGCGCCAAGAGAAACACAACACTTTTTGGGTTTGACTGAACGATATGTTCAGTTTGATAGGCTACAAACGGCTGTTAATTGGGACCAACTGATGCACTCTTTCCTCTGTTTTGACGATTACTGCAAACCTCGCTTCATTTTGAACACGAGAATAGTTTCCGGTTTTTCAGATTCCCCACCGGAGAAGCTATTGGATCGAGATTTATATAGACGTGTGTTCAAATGAATGGAGGTGTTAGATTAGTAGATTTGTTTCTCGGAGACGAAGCACAAATGGAGATCCAGATTTGAGAGGGTATTCATCGGAGGAACTTGATGACTTGTTTATCGAACAGTGTGGACATTAAAATCGTCAGCGGTTGTTGCCTGTCTTTACCTCAGAACCTAACCGTACTATCCTTTTTTAATTTGCGTTCCGACTACTGGCAACTACCCGTGGTACGGAAGGACAGAGCGAAGACTGCAGTACGAGTTCCTTATGATGCCATTTGGTCTGTGCAGTGCTCCAGCTACTCTCAGACGTCTCTTACTTTGCATTTTGGAGGGTCAGGAGTGACCATATACGGAGACGACATCGTTGTATTCTCCAATACAGTGTTGGAACACGTAGACAGACTGCGACCAGTGTTGGGACGAATCGGTGCAGCCGGCCTAAAACTGAGTAATAAGAAGTGCCAAACAGGTCACAGTTCAGTAGTCTGCTTGGGACACACGATTGGTAATGGAAAAATCCACCTACTGCCAAAGAAGTTGGTAGCCACCAAGAACTTCCCAACATCAAAATCAAAGCGGCAACTGAGGTGTTTCCTCGGAATGGTCGGTTGCTATTCGGAATTTACGCCGGGGTTCTCCAAGAAAGCATATCCACTGCTCCAACTGCTGAAGAAGAAGAAGAAATTTGTTTGGACTGAAGATTTGATTGTGGTGTTCGAACAACTCAAGCAGGAAGCTGCCAACATATGACGGTGCTTTACGATCCCTAAACCGAATGAACCATTCACGGTGTCAGTTGACACAGATGATATCGGAAGCGGGGCAGTTGTTTGACAGTCGTCGCGAACAATTAAATATATCAGCCGAATACTGACGGAAGCAGAGAGAAGGTAATCCACCACAGAGAAAGAATGTTTAACTATCGTCTGGGCGCTAGAGAAACAGCGAACCTATCTTACGGCGACCACCTTCCATGTTGAGACGGACCACAAAACCCTCATCTGGCTGAAGACGGCGAAGGATCCGCTCGGACGACTGGCACGCTGGGCACTTTGACTGCAAGAGTTTAACTTTACCATTGGACATGTCAGCGGCACAAACAATAGAGTATCTGATACACCGTTTTGACCAATACAACAAAAATGAACCGCCAACTGAAGTCGTACCCGTGAACGCAGTATTGGTTGGGGATGAAGAGATCTTGGTCAATCAACAGTAAGACTCTCAAGTACGCGAAATATGTGAACATCTACTGGCAGGTATCAAACTCAAGATTTTGACTGTTACGTATCTGGGACCGGCTACCCTTGGAGGACGGCCAACTCGTCGTCGATGTGGAGGTGCATAGGGGGCTGCAACTTCGATGATTGCCATTTATTCCAGTGGGCCATGGGGAAAGTGTGATTCGACTGGCACACACAAATGTGCACATAAGATGAGAATGCGTGTTCGAACTATCGCAGCGAGGGGTACATTGGCCCATAATGCGGGAGGATGTGATGACTTTCATTCGAGCCTGCCCTCAACGGAACCGAGAGACAACGACGAAAACACCGCGGATGCAATCGATGGTAACAGAGAAGGCCGCGTACACCTGGGGTGTAAGCATTTTTGGCCCTCTCCCAACAGGTTCGAATGGAAATCGCCACATAGCAGTTATGATTGACCATTTCACACAATAGGTGGACGCCATTCCAACGGTAGACTAAACGAGCTGGACGGTTGCACACGCTTTCACGAACAGTGTCCTAGCTCGCTTCTGAGTACCGCACAAAGTTATTAGGGACAACGGCCCGTGTTTTTAGGGGCGTCCGGGAAACTTGATGGCTTGTTAGTCGGAGAGTGTGAACAATAAAATCGGCAACGCTTGTCGCTTGTCTTAGCCCTGAAACATAACCATACGGAGCGGATGGACAAATTGGGTGCAAACTAGAGGGAATAATTGATCGTTGCCTAGTAATGTCACTTTTGAGGAAACAGTAATTTCTAATACTTTCGAGTTGTTTATGCTGTGGAATGGGCTGACATGACAGAAATCAACCTGAGTTTGTTGAATCGATGATTTTATCGTTGAAACAACAGAAGATGTATAATTTTCTTTGGATTTCTCACGCGCTGTCACCGATTCAATAATTTTGTGTACTTTTGAGTGAGCGATTTGTTTATTCCGAGAGCTGTCTGGTTCTGACAACTTCGGCTTGCATTATGTACGTTCATTATTATATCAGGCATTCGAAGGAAGCCGAAGGTTTTTCGACTGTGTTTGGATAACACACGGTCGTTCATGTTAAACAATTGAGAGATTGGAATGTTTTTTCATTCGAAGGTTTCCCTTCCAGCCTCGGTTTTACTAATTAGAAAACAGTAGTGCTGCAATTATGAAACTAGTTTGGTTTCATGTCGATAGGTTTGTGCTTAAGTATTTGGGTACTTCTGTTCAGTCACCAGTGTGATATGCAGTCCAATTTGTGTAAGTGTTGTTCATCTGACCACCTCCTCTTTGATTTATCTTACATGATTCTACATGGTGTGGTTGATGTTCATGTCATAGGTACCCTCTCTGTCAACAGTGTTGTCATGACCGTACTAATAATGTGTTTGGGTGGTAGAGTTGAGAGGGACACACTATTTTTCACTTCCAATATAGTCACAGACGTCAGTTTTGAGAGGAACGGGTGGGATTCCACATTGTTGGATGATATTTTTGTCATCTGTCTTCTGACGCATGCATTTGAACCTGTTCAGTGATCTCCTTTTTCGTATCCTGTTAATTTGCCTCTTATGTTGTTTGCTCACCCTGAAGATAGATTACACATTTATGGGGAATTCTCTCGAGTGTTCTTTATTGCAATTGGCGTTCCGTGCAAGTGTTCTATCACTTCCTTCTGCTCAAGCTGTGTGGTTATTGATATTCTGAAAAGCGCGCCCAAAAATCTTTCGTTTTTTGGCATTAAGCTACTGCTGAGTAGTGAGTCAGTCGTTAGTAAGTGTGCGAACATAATCTCTGCTGAATTATTTTGCAGATAATACACGGACTATATTGAATTTTTCAAATGATCGTGTTCACTTCTTGTGTCATGTTTGTTGATAGAAGTTGTCAAGTAGTAACCAAGCTGTTCCATCTAGCTTAGTAACGTTATTTTGTGCATAGATTCGTTGGCGTTTCTGATGTCCAGATTTTGGTGGCACGATTGTTTTCGGTCTAGGTGTGACCAGGAATTACACATAACAGCAAATGTTTTATGGTGTCAAAGGTGAGAACTTATTACGAAAACACGTGGTGTTTTGTTCATGTTCGTCATTCATGATTTCGAAAGATATTTGTTCATCTACTGAGACGTATGGTATTTATGTACGTTCTGTACTAATCTATCAATCACTGGCCTGGTTCATCAACACAAAGGATGTATACCCCACGCGGTAAACTATTGTTACACACCTTTCAGGAATGGTTTTCTTACCACTGTCGTCAGCAACAATTTTCCTCCTCAGTGAATGGGGAAGACTTATTGAAAAGCAGTAGGCTGAAGGTTTTTCCAACAATCCTAATAAAAAAATGATTCATGCATAGAAATGTAAAGGGTGATAACCGCAAAATTATACCGCCACTTTCCTCACCGTGACTATGTAGAGAAGTAGCACGAGATGCTCCTTTCATTTCACTTCATCGCTTCGATACATCAGTTGGGCATACTTATGACATGATGATGTAACAGGTTTGGACTAACACTCCCTCGAAGTCTGTCTGGTATAACTGCTCAGCATGAAAATTGGACCGTGCCCCCTCCTTAAATACACTCTGGATAGGATACTCACACCAAAAAAACTATCTTTAACGTTATAGCGTATACTGTAGAGCGGCTAGTCTGAAATTTTAATTCCTGGACAGTTTATTAAGAAAACAAAGTTTGTCGGTTTGAAGATTTTTTGCGCAAGATTTCTTGCCCCAGCATGTGAACATAGGAGTCAGCGTTTTGATTACTATCCAATAGGTTCACTTCACTCATTTCAAAGATTGAAAATTCCCATCACGCAATTAGCGAAAAGCAGTCGTTAATATATCAGATCATACTAGTAGTAAATCCACGCAACAAATCCGTTTAGATTAGTTTCTTCCAATCACTGGACTGATTGGAGTATGATTAGCAAAGCAGAAGAACGTGAATTTCATTTTGTATTGAGCGATGTTGTTTTTCGTGGATTTACTGAAATACCTATTTCATTTTATCATACTAAAAAGTAGGAGAAGATTTCGGCCAACATGATTCGAACCTCATCCACAACGGAATGCAGTTTCCACCTTTTGGCACACTTTTCTGGTAGCCCTGTTTGAAAAGAAACGCTAACCTAGATTTCACTTCTCGTTAAAACTCATCAGTAATGCACATTCAGCAAACTAGTCGTTCAATTTCCCAATCAGTTATTGCGTCTCATCTTGAGGCTATCGGGCAGTATGGGAGTTAATTACAAGCGAATGTGGCAGAGCGGCTTTTCTATGATAATTTATTTGTGCCTGGTATTAGGTTAACAGTGCACTGGTCAACACTGTTATCTCATGAAAGCATTACGGGATTTAAAACTCCAGTTGTACCAATTATTCACTGCTGGCGAGCTCCAACAAGAGGAAGACTCGAGAATGTTTTAAGATTTGTATGTTGGTTCGAGCATTACGACGTTAGTTTTTGTTTTGGAAACTAACTGCAATATTCCTCATTCGTCTCGCTGTACTCAGCTTATATGTCACCTACTTCTCTTTGTCTCACTGTATCCTTTGGCTGTACATTCATGCCCCGAACCCAGTTTAGATACTGGCAACCAGACTGCTGCTTTCAGCCTAACCCATCATTTACAAACAATGTTTGACGTGGCACATCATGTGTTGACAATAGTAAGTTACTTCTGAGCCAACGAAACCTTTGATACAAGATCGTCGTGATGAACGGTCAAATGGACACTCTGTTAACATCCTCTTTACGAATGGGCTCAATTTCGTAGCTTTTATATTAGAACCTTCCACAGAGTGGCACTGTGCACCCGGCCTCTCAGTGAATGTCTGTGATCATACCAACATCACAAATTTCGAAGGTTGACGAACGCTGTTGGAGCATTAGTCGTACGGTTTATAATATCATTGGGCATTCCGCCCGAGCCGACGCAGTACACGAGCTTCCTCACTGACTTCGATATCTCATCAACACGGATACGCAGTCACATCGATCTTGCTTTAGCACCTTTCATTTAGCCGGTACAAAATCCGTACCGCATTGGTAACCTGAAACGTTTGGTTTATCTAAAATGTTCCGGTGTCTGCGTGATCTTTTTTACTTTACAGTAGTGCCGTCTGCGTACTCTGTCTCGAAGTGGGCATTTCCTCAGCATCGTATTCGAAGTCTGTCAGGATTCACTCTCATTATCTGTTCTGCTGCAAAGTGGATAGGAAATTAGAGACATACAACCTCATTTTACCCAACTTGAGATGGTGGAGGTCAGTGACAGTCTGCCGTAAACACTAACTCTTCCTGACGTTCCACAGTAATTTGCTTTCAAGATGTGGACATGATTTTCGGGCTGACAGACTTCTCGCCTGACAGACTGTTTCACAATGCAACTGTCAACCGAATCTCAGGTCATTGCGGTCTGTAAAAGAACAACAGTTTTTGGTCTCTTATATGAATGGCAAAGTTCAAACATCTGCCGGAATGTGTAAGTGTTATGAATGCATTCATAGCCAGAGCAAAACCCAGTTGGCTGCCTACAGACGTGTTATTTGCGCGTTAGGTGCGTAGTCTACGAAGTACAATGAATACATGTAGCTTCAACTCAGTAGGTATCAGGTTAGTCCGGTGGTTGGCGTACAAAGCGCATGATCCAGAGTTTAACCAAGTATGATACCCTGTTTACAACTCTGCAGGTGAGGGTTCGTCTGGTACGGGTGAATTGTGATGTTTCTGGACCTTGATCTCAGATGAAACCTCCGTTTCTGAGAGTGAAGAAACGCCAACAGATAAGTGACCACAGAAACTGCCGGAAGGCGTGGTCAGTGACATGAGTGACTAGTTTACTTGCTGTTAGGAGTATACCGTCAAGTGTTCCAAAAATCCTTGCGGATTTTAGAGATTAGCGCCTTTGGCTTCAGAGACTGTTTCGTTTATTTATGAGCCCTGCTAGATTTTGTCCAAATGAAATGGAAGTTCATTGAGAAATTCCCGGTCACACCGACTTGTTCTATATAGCATAATGTATCCACGGAGCCTCGTGATCCACTTTTAGTTGCTTCCGGAGTTTCAAGCAATCAGCCATGCGAGCTGCTGGATGTAATATTTCAGCGAATGTCAAGTCCAGCGGATTATGTAGAAACGTGGTGGTTATCAATTAATCGAAGGAAGCAGGACCACCATTAAGTGTGGCTTATGCATAAGTTTTGTTTTCATGTCGTCCGGTAAATGAGGTCTAAGCTAGAAGTGACCTCTTTCTGGTGGGTGTGGAACGTTTGTGTTTATTGTCTGTTTGGATACGTTAGTTTGCACCTGACGATATAGTAGCTTCCCACTAAAGCATAGTGCGACCTTGGCGCATACCGTGTATAATCGGAATCCGTACAGGTACTCCAGATTGGCTTGCAACCTCAGAAACAGCCGCGTCATCGGTAGCTAACGAAATCAAAGGAACCACACGCTGGTTGTGGTGTTAGTTTCAGTGAGTTTGGTCACTGGACAACAAATTTTCACCCCGATCGTTGGAGAGGGAGGCAAACAAGTGTACTATTTATCAACTTAGCGACAAGTCTTCTGTTGCAGTATGTCAGTGTTTCGTCGGTTCTTATTGACCGCTACTTTACATAATGATTTAGGGCCTTTCATCCGTTCATTTGTGCTCCATTCGCAATATGTTCATACATTTTAACTGATTTTTGATTAGGCGGTCGATGAGATTCGACGGATATCATTAAGTTCTTAGTACCAAGTTATTCGTTCTCCTTCAGGGACGTTCATTGTATTGAAGAAATTACTTATATCGCATCATTACTTCACCTGTGATATACCGTGATCACCACGTCCACCGCATTCAGCTAAAGATGGTCAACAGCAGTTTACTTTGATCATAATGTCTGGCGTTCCAGATTGAATGGCATTGATGTAACGTAGCATAACAAGGGTCCCAAATGCAGGAATTCATCTGAATCGAGGTTTCTTGCAAGTATAACTGACAAAAACAGCGCTTGATAATTTCCGGTTGTCGTTTTATCTGTCCCTGTAATTGTATGTTCATTTCAGGTGTATCTTCAGTTGTCCACTTTTGTTCACAAGATGAGAGACAGAATTTCGACTCACTACTTTTTGGCTCCTTTTCCACAAATAGTTATTGGTCTTCCCATTTGGCTATCCTTGATCTCCACCGGTCTGGTTACCACTTTCTACACAGCTCTGGTGAGTAAATGTTTCTCATTTGTAGCGGTCTTCACAACGTGTGATTCGATTAATTTGAGGATCCGATATATTATGAGCATTTGATCATTTATGTGAAGACTAGTTATCTGTCCGATTATGATGGTAAACATAATTGTGTGTCCTCATAGTCCGTTTTCGTTCTACTATCTCCACAAGGAGAATGTCCTCAAGCGTTGTAGGTATGTAACATAACTGTTGGTACCTTATCGCATTACACGTCCATGTCTGCTTCAGTTCATGTAATCTTACCAGTATAGTGTGTATATTCTATTTTTGTGTACTACAGCTGACGCCATCCCAAAGGTTGAGGAATATGAATGAATAATATGTGACTGTGATACCGACAGCCAATATATTTTCCGTGATATGTTAGAAAATGGATAGCTCACACTTATTGAATCTGCTCTCCGAGTAACAGTATTTGGGAGGCTAAGAACCTCGTACTCGTGACCAGTTTGAGACTCCATCTACGATACTAGAATGTCGCTGTTAATCGCTTGTCTACATTCATGCGTTTGTCGGCTAACCCCATGGAGAAACTCGTCAGTCACAATATTGTTGAGTTTTCTAGATCGAACGTATCTACCAATTCCTCGGTTGGATCCCAGTGAACAGTCGCTTATACGCTGTCAGACTCAATACATCGGTAAAAGTCTGTCGACACAAATCAGAAAGGCGTTGTGTATTCATTATATTGGCGTACGCTCCGATGGACGGCTGTTCGGATGCCACCAAGGATGCGTTCTATGACGCCCTTGTTGACCTTCTGAGGCAAACTAAACACTCAGACATCATCACACTAGCGGGCGATTTGAATGCTCAGCCTGGTCGTCTTTCTTAAAAGGAGAAGCGGCTAGGAGGTATGTTTGGTGTCCGGGCACAACGCACTGACAATGGCGAAGGACTGCTACAGCTGTGCGTATCCCACGGTCTGTATATTTCGAACACTGCATTCCAACACAGGAACAAGCACTGTGTTACTTGGTGACCTCCCTGTGTATCTCAGCCGTTGGATTATACAGTAGTTAGTTACAGGTTGCGCCACTCTGTTAAGGACTGTCGTGCTTTTTGTATAACCACCTGGACTCGGACCATGCTGTTGTGCGTGCCCGTTCTGTTTTATCATTTGCCCAGAGGGCATACGCTCGTAAATGCGAGGAACTTAACTGACATTCGAACGATGAGGATGTAAAGAACGCTTACCAAAAGGCGTTGGTGGAGAAGTTGCCCAGTTCAAGTGAGATGAAGGATCCTAATGAACACTGGGAACAAATCGCCGAAGCTATGAAAGCATGCCGTGGACAGGCATGTTCCGATGTAGCTGTTTATTTACGACAGAACTGGGTTTCTGTCACGCCGATAAACCTTATGAACAAGCGTTGCTCGATCCCACCTGGTTCTGAATATGATGACGACCATCGAGAACTTAAACGCAGGCTGAGTAAAAATTTGCGCAAAGATCGTGAGCACTACTTGGTCGAACAATCGAAAGAGATGGAAAAAGCCTTCTTGTTTGAGAATAGCAGAAAGTTTTTTTCCATGATCCGTGGTTGTACAGAACGTCGAGTCGGTGTAAGTGAGACCAAATTTGAAAATGATTCACTTATCACCAGTCAATCGCGCCGACTTGACAGGTAAGCTGAACATTGTGAAGAACAGTTCAGTTGGCCTCAACCAGATAATGCGGACGACGGGACCCGATCGGTCAGTTATTGCATTCCATAACGGTTCTCCATCGGAAGCAGAAGTGGTCCTGGAGCTCAAGCTATTGAAGCGTAATAAGACTCCTGATCCAGACCTCCTTCCTCCCTCTCTTCTCAAGGATGGTGGGGAGAGGTTGATATCAGAACTGACAAAACTCCTCCAGACGATCTGGGTGACTGAAGAGGTGCTTCGTGCTTGGTGCTAATCAACAGTGATTCCCGTTTTCAAAAAGGGGGCCCGAAGTCTATGTGACACCCACAGAGGCATCACTTTGGTGTCAATTGCGTCCAAGTTACTCACTGGCCTCATTTTACGTCGGCTCACTAAGCTCACGTCACTGTTGAGGTGAGTGGTGGCCCGAGCCACAGTACCTTTTTGGCAGGCTCGTGGCTGTCGTGATGATGCAGATAATGATGACAATTTTTGCATGAATTTTGTGCGTACGGACAAGGTGGACATCATTTTCTGATCGTCCTCCCATCACGGTAGTTCTGATGGTGTGATGCACTTGGCTCATCGAGTTTACTTCGGAGAAAATCGGTCTATTTACGATAAACCCATGCACTTACCTCTCAAGCATTCTTATACTTCCTGTATTCGGCACCAAGCGCCGAACTGAACACAATGAATGAACGCTGCGTACGTTGGTGCTCTGACCAATGATGAGTTGTTAGGAGTCTTGAAAGTTGAACTTTGGTTGAACTTTAGCGAGGTTCCATCATGGCTGTCACAATTCCAATTCTTTCGTGACTCTATTCACTGGCGTTTGTGAACAAACGCTCCGATGTCCCTAATCAGTTGTGTCTACTTTGAGATCCTAAGGCTGGGTGCGTACACAGTTCAAATCCTGGTTCACATAAGAATACGCTTTACTGTTGAGCTTTGAGGTTTCATTCATCGTTCTCGCATTCTGAGCGTGACAGCTGAAATCACAATATGAATTTGAAGTAGATTGTGACTATCTTCTTGCACCCGTCAACGGCACATTAATAAAATTATCCCATTAGAGAAGGAGCCATTGACCATTTGGTGTGTTCTCGGTTAATGAGATCCTGATGAAACTATAATTATTGATTGTTTATAATTTATTCACTGCTCGCATTTATATGGTGATTTTTCAAGCTGACCGCTGTGATTCAGTGTGTGTGCACTTTTACTCTATATGATTTTCTGCCAGATCGATACATTCCTGATCAGCAGCGTTCTTGCATATTTACCAACAAGTCACCGGCCAGTATCGTGGTTATCTTGGTTTTGTTGTTTCATGTACTTCAACTTGATTACAGCAACTACGTCTACCATCTTGAATTGTGGAATTGTGTCAGAGATACCGCATTAGGTCGTCATTCCACTCACCCCCTTGTGAACGCTTTTACTTACGAGGCTGTTTTTTGCGAAACCATCTCAACTATCTGTGTGTGCATGCATGTATTTAACTCAAATTGCATTGTTGTCAGTCTGGTTAATTGTATTTTAATTTGGCTACAGCATTGTCGGTTTTCATAAATTCTGCGTGTTAGGTTGAACTGACCTCGTCTTTTTAATCTTATTGGGTATGTTGCATTTGAATCTGAGATTTTGGACACAATGTCGTTTTGTTGTGTTGTTCTGAGATGCTGGTGAGTAGTATAACAAGAACCGCGGCAAATAACGATGTACACGTTGAACTTACTGACAACCCTCAACGTCTAGAAGGAAGGAGACAGTGAGTAACGGTTAGAAACGAATATGTGCCTCGCATGGAA
Source organism: Paragonimus heterotremus (assembly GCA_013368495.1). Lineage (NCBI taxonomy): Eukaryota > Metazoa > Platyhelminthes > Trematoda > Plagiorchiida > Troglotrematidae > Paragonimus > Paragonimus heterotremus. Next base: position 69,994 of record LUCH01001606.1, read on the forward strand.
TGCTTTAACAATGTAGCTGGAATTCTATGACTGGTACCGGACGCAGAGACATATCAGTCGTGAAACCCAGTATGTGTGTTTGCGGAGGTGCATGTTTATATATGTCGTAATTGGTGTTCGTCATTAAAATGTTGCTTAGGCTAACCGTATTTTGCGATCACACTAGTCCCATTTAGAAGCAATCCTTATGTCTTCGGTTCCTGGCAGGTGCATTGATTACACACTTTCTAACCCGGTGGGAACAAATAACTATTCATGGCGCGTAATGCGGGTTTAACTTAGCGTTGACCATTTCAATTATATCTCAATCGTGTCATCGGTAACTTGATATGGAATATTTGCATTGACAGTTTCTTTTTTTTCACCTCGAACTCCTCTTTATGTAGATTTACTGCTGTGAGTTCGGTGACTTATTTACATTTATGGGATATCTGTCCCTGATTCTAACAGGGTGGCATACGGGCAGTCGTGTGGACCGACGTGTTCCAACTACTCATCCTGACTACCGGCATGTGTATGATTGTCACGTTTGGAGTTATCAAGGCTGGCGGACCACAACGTGTGTGGACTATTGCACTCGAAAACAAGCGGTTGCAATCGTTCAGGTTAGTCAATTCACTAATAATCCAACCGGAGTTATTTTGATGTTCAACACATGCACGTATAGTTCCATGTCACATTCAGATCATCGTTTCAAAATTCTGTTTGTCGGACCGTCTTGCTGAGATTGTAGGACATGTGTTGACAAGCTGTCCTAATGTATGGTCATAAAATACAAGTCTTCTGATACTTTTGTATTACACAACGTTTTCTGAAAGTGTGTTTTTCTTAGACATAGACTTATCAGACAGTAACAAGAGGGCCATGAAGTGTACTGCAATTGCTGTGTTATCTTTGAGGGCTAGAGTGTTGATCATCAAGCAGTCTGCTAAACACTGGTCCACAGTGGCTTCAACTTGTGCATTGGAGGTGGCTTGTTCGGCCAGCTGGTTGTGCTTAGTAAGTCGGTGTCCATTGTCGAGATAATCATCAATGGGGTGATTGCGACTGTGAAGTCACATTCTATTTCTGACGTAATTTCAGACGCGGTGTGTTACTGCTCTGTCAGCTGGATAAACTGACGCTTCTGATGTTTCTTAATCCGCACTACAATTGCTGCACAAAGCTACCGGTTTCGTTTTGTATTGATACGGCGGCTACCAGATTACGCAGACCACTTTGCTGTGTACAGAGTTAGCTAGTTGACTTGAGAATATTTGATTAGATTGAAGCTAAATTGTCTTTAATATAAATCACCTAGCGTCTCCATCTTCTGAGTCGTAACGTTTACTCAGCACAGGTCTGTCGTTGCTTCCCACACCTTTCGTAGACTAGCAACTGCCTGACAATTTACACCACCTCCAATCCCTACCAAATAATTCCACTGTAAGGTCTATGGTTAATTTTGGCAGTCTAGCTGGCTTGTTCTTTCCCTGAAAACGAACTGTGATGAACCCTAAATTCCTGCACGTCGTGGACTTCACAGACGAATTTCGAGGGGTCATCAGTTGAAGTTAACTGGGCATTTACTGTCTCCTCTCGAGGCAACAAGGCAATCAGAGCATTCCCATGTGGTTATTCAGTCGTGTCCAATGTGTGGTCAGTGGCGCAGTGGTCAACACGGCTGCTTCATGAAGGCGTGGCCGCAGTTTCAGTCCCGTCCGTTGCAAGGATGTGCACTGCTGACGAGCTCTGATGAAAGCAAAACTTGAGTCCAACTGTTCTTTTCGTAGGGGGCCGACTGGAAAGTTTTTGGGAATGCGACAGCTGCAATCATTTGTGGGTGATGTTGAATCCATATGAAACACCGAAATCCCATGCTATTCACCAGTAATCAGGCTGTGTATCTTACTCAGTATAACGGAAAGTTAGTTGCAGAGTGTCTGTTGATTTTGTTCGATATGGGCTTTAGGGTCTGCTTGAATGAACAGAAATGACTAACATATTCAAACGAGAAAATGCTTGCCTCACTATTTAAACCCAAACGTCGTACGAAATTTTGTCAAACGTTTTTGACATATCTATTGATAACTATTTGCCTGTTATTACATTTAAATTGACATTGTGAAAATATATCAATGTTGCTTGATGTTAGTATTTCATGTATGGCCCTTGGTAACATGTGCTTTGGTAGGTTGGACAAAAATTCATGACACCTACACGAATTCTTGATAAATAGTTTCAGCAAAATGTCTGCGAGGAATTCAGACATATTTTTCAAGAGAAAAGTCGTTGTACACACAGACTGCGAACATCAGGTAGAACTAGTGTAAAAGCCTGTGTGCCGCCTTTTGGCATTTGTTATAAATGATGATCTGGCTGTAAAATATGAGTTTGGTTATTAACCGAAGACCTAATAGAGCATTGATGTTACTCCTAAACCCGTGTACTTGATACTGGGGTGAATGCTTCTAAGTTCGAGATCGTTGCCACTGAAGGCAAGAATGTGGTACCGACGGGAATGAGTGTGTAACTTCCGAACGCAAATGTGTTCAGAAAGCTGAGCGGTATGACCGGAGCCACTTGGTTGCTAAATAATGAGAGTCGATCTGGTGAGCTCATCATATCCTCAATTATTGCGTGATTTTTTTTCAAAAGAGTGACCGATCGTCCCCAGAGTTTCGCAGCAGAATTTAGTTGATTAAATCCATTTGGCAAACGTTACACCAAGGTGTTGAGTTTGATGAACTATTAAACTATGTTATTGACATGTCGTGATTAAAACCACAAGAGATTTTATTTCATAATGCGATGTTGGTGGGAATCGTGACTTTAAACGAGTGAAAGGAAGGAGTATGTCGAAAGAGCTTCCATAAATGCTACTCGTAGAAGACGTCTTCGTACACAATGATAAATAACACTGGATTACGGTTGAACATTTGATGGAGTTCTTTCGAGGTTGTTTTACTAATCATTACTACCTCATATTATCTCATCGCCAACCGACTTGCTCAATTTACTCGTCAGAAGTATCGTTCTACAATAATGGACACCCGTTTATGTGCACAGAACTGAAAGTGTTTGCGGGAAATGATAAATGGAACACAGAACTTACAACTCTTTTTATGGAAAGTCGAACAGGAAGCCGGAAACGGCAGTCACAGTTGCTAAAAGACCGTTACTAATGTTCCTATAAAGGGGAATCGCTGCGAGTGAGTCAGTCTACTATAGTGCGACACAATGAATGTCTGCAAGAAAGGCAAGGACGGCTGCTGGGGATGAATCAACTGCTAACTCCGACATAACACATGAATCAGATGTTCAGCAGGCCCTACAGCGGCGCATATTACAGCAAAAATATTGTCTTTAAAGTTTGTGAAGGGAGGAAGTCCTGTGGAATTTAGAGGAAGACTTTCTCTAGGATGGGAGGTAGCTGTCACAATAGCTGAAGAACGATGACCGAATATGTGTTCCAAATAGAGAATCATGCAATGCGATTAGATTTTAGTGTTATCTTCACTGACAAACTTGTAACCAGTCAAAGCAGATCAAGTCAGTCATAGGCTGTTGGAAGCAGAGCTAAGATCATTCAGCGACAGTTATTTAGAGGGGCGGCTAACTGCTGTGTGGGTTTTGTTCGTAAGAAATTGGTTATTAAAACAATTCATTTGAATGTGTGACCGATTCAATAGGGTGTAGCACACTGGTGAGCTAACTAATCACACCTAACTTAGCTCTGGTCAAATGTTAACCATAACTACACAAAGTAGTTTTTCTGTAAAACGTTTATTACTTTTCCACTAGACTGAACGTTTTTTACAGGGCTCAGTTTGTTACTCTGAGTTTATGGTACTTTAGCCATCTATGCAATACGCAAGTTCTAAAAGTCGTTCTGTCGTTTACCCTTAGTCGCCGGCATCAAGCACCCATGCCTCCATCCGTAGCTTACGCATTAGTCATCAGTTGCTTCAGTACGTGCACGCAATTTGCTTCTCGCGTCATCCTCGAAAGCACATAAGTTTGACAACATAGTTTCAGTAACACTATGCTTGTTCTGACGGTGTGCCATTCCTCGGTTAACTCGGGTGTAATGTTTTACGGAGTCGTGAGAATGCTTTTGAAACTTGCAGACCTCACTCGCAGTAAGCACACTCAAGTAATGTGTAGATAGGTCGAGACTGTGTGGAAGCTGTATGTAGGTGTAGAGTGTAAGAGCGGTTAAAAAAGTGTGCAGGACCGATTGGCGTTGGACACGAATGACGATTATTTGGATATAGACGGATGTTATGTAGACAAGCTTTAAATGACAAAGAGACTTGTTTTCAGGTGTCCGTTTGCCTGTCTATTGTGGTTACGTTCAAACCTGCCAAATACAACTCGATTTTTGTTTGTGTTTGTTGTAGTGTGTAGAAAGTATTTATATCGTTAACCTAGCCGGAGCCTAATGCTCAGGTGTCACCCATGTGGTGGCGACATATCCGGCCTATTTTAACAGAGGTGGCATAGATGAGGTGAATTTGATATATCGAGTCATGGTTGGACTACATTCTGTTCGAAGTCCAAAAAATGACCGTCGTTCATTTCTGTAGTCGATTGCAAAAAGTAACTTGGGAACATTCCACTAATCTACCCACAGTTATATACGTTGTTATGCAGGGAGTTGTTCATGATGCCCATTTCTGTGAGCTTATGAAAACTGAAATAATAGGTGTAATATGTTAGGTTTCAGTCAGCCTCGAATATAACTGCGTATCAGATTTACTTCTGTTTGTTCAATGTTTCTTATTGTTACCTTTCCTTAGATACCTGTCTTTCCGACCGGACCTTCATGTTGTTTCTAGCCTTGTAGCCGTCTAAGGGGCTTCATTTGTTAGGTCTCGTGATCCGTATGTTCGCATATTTATCAGCACTGATGCACACACCTATTCCATTGGTTATTAGTGACAATAGTGACACAGAATGCTAATTCATTGTCGTCCCCACATTCCGCAACTGAAGCTGTCAATCACCCGTCTTACAGTTTTAGCCCTGATCCCCTTCTGCGCCATTCTGTTTGGTCGTTGGCTATTGGCGGTGCAGGCATGGTGTTGAGTATTTTCGGTGCGAATCAAACGCTAATTCAACGCTATTTATCCTGTCGGAATTTACAAACCGCACGAAGGTATGTTTTCTCGTTATATCTGTTGACATCCCAAACTTTGGTTACATTTATAAATACGTGTGCGTAATTGTATTAGGCCAGGTTGGGCTTACCGAAATCGTTAGTAGCTTAGCATGTATCATAGCTTCACTTGCTCGGTTCTGCGGTGTTTATACTAAGGGATTAGTTAATGTTGATGGTGTAGTTCGAGTAGACGGTACTGCACTGGGGTTTCGTAGCCTGCGATATAACCTGCTTCAGTTACATATCCGTTAATGTTTTCTAGTGTTTTCTTCTTCAGCTGTTTGTCACCAGTTTTAATTTTGCGACTCATGATTTCAGTCTAATTACCACGATGTTTGATGCGATGAATTTGTCAAGACGTAAGACTGTGGAGAGGTAGTTCAGTGCACCTGTGATAATCGACGCATCGACGATAGCATCTCGGCACTTGATGCGGATGCTTGACTGATATACAATGGCGACAAAAGCCTTTATTCAAAACGAACGGAATGAACCGATGAGGAATGAAGTTTCTCCATGTTTCCGAAAGATAGCCTAGTTGCAATTGAGAATGTGGTGGTATATGTGAAACAGTTTTTTCCCGCATTCATCGTCTCATCCTATTTAGACAAATCAGAGGAACAGCGAAAACCTTCACACCATCGACACAGGTTAGCCGCAATATCCGCCACTCACTTTCGCGCATTTTTGAGATTTGTATGAGTGAACTTGTTTGTTCCTGATTAGTTGAACGACGCCTCTTTTCCTCCAAGTTACTTACCAGCTAATATTATCCGTCATCAGCATGGTCATGATGTGCCACTTCAAAGTTTTTCAACTGGAGATTCGGACCATGATCGCGAATGTATACATCACGTTTTCGTTTAATGTCATCTATTATTAACCGTGTTACAGTGGATTCAAGCCTGTTGCTGCAGTATGGGCATACTCTAACAGCCGACTCATCTCATTCGACTCATTTGGTGTTACAGTCTCAACGAGTGACCTCGAAAAAAATGATTCGAAGTAGGGTGCTGTCGCTGATGTTATCATTCTGTAAGTTAACTCGTGGTCGCCCTCGACTGGGTGATGGTACTTTGAGATTTGAATTAGTTTGGTTATTCAAAAAAAGTCACGAAACACACTTTAAGGCCTTCATTTGTACTCTATTAACCGGGTTAGTTTTTTGCATGTAATGGATGGCAGGCTTGAATATGTAATCCACCGTTAAGACTTACGTATGAGTTAAACGTTAAGAAAAGATCCCTGAACTGAATGATCCTAAACAGCCAGGTTAGCATCCAAAAACTCGTTACGATTTTTGCCATCTGCGTGTAGTTAGGCGAAAGGCGGTTATTTGCTGAGATGGACGTTCGAAAGTTTGGTTTTCGGACGGTGGCAGCCAGCATTTTGCTTTCCAAAAGTGTTCATTGAGGGAAAACTGTAGTCTGTGTATTGTTTTACACTTAGCAAAGTTAAATGGAAGCTAGTGCTTTGTGGCTAAGTGTTCTAAACTGTCAAGATCACTCTATAGCCTTTTTTTCAATAATACTGTCCATTGTTCGCTATATTTTCTCGTCGTAAATGTTTCTCAGTATTGATTAATTTTTCGACTGTGATAGTTCAGAGATGAATGGTGAGAACATTAGTGCGCTCAGAAGTGAACCCTGAGATGCACTGCTGGTTGTAAATTGCCAGTCTGGTAGTAACTAGTGGACACTAATATTATGGCGTCGGTCTGTGAAATACCCCGTCAGTCACAGAAGTAAAATGTCATCGACATCACAGTGGTGACGTTTTTGACATTGAATTGCGCGACCGATTCTGGTGAAGGCCTTGAAAAATTCCGGAAATTTAAGGTCTAATGGCTTACCTTCTTCAGCCACTTTATTCTGTTGTTCCTCAGCTTCAATTAGGTCAATGAGACGTGAAGGCCCCCGCAGACCTCATATTCAAATACTAACATACGCTGAGTAACGTAAACCTACAGCTGATTGTCAATTACGATTTTGAAAACCTTTGAGACAGCATGCATTAAAACAATTGGCTTTCTGTTGACGAACTTATTGTGATCATCCTCGTCGAATCAGTTACGTGGTAGGCGATTAATCCGTAGTAGCTGTCTAGTGGACTTCGATGCACAGATTATTCACCATATATAGCCCGATCATTGAAACGTATTCCGACTCAGATGTTCTCTTCGAAGTTGCCTAGCATTTAAAACTCCTAACATTTTGTACAAAGTTGACGTCTTTGATCGCATCATAAAAATCAAACACCGGAGTAGCTAAGCGTGAACCTTGTTGACGTTACAGTTGACCTCGGGATGATTAAAATCGTGCATAAGCGGGATATGCGTGAAACCTGTTGAGGGTAGCTCACAGATAGGATTATTCAGCCGGTCGTTATTGATACTTGTGAGGGGTGATAGATTACACCAGTTGGGCTAGACGATATGCAGATGAAATGTACAACACGCCATGCGGTTTTCAGTGAGTTAACATGATTTGAGTCATGTACCGTAAACAGTTTTTGGCTGCAATCAGCGTAATGAGCCATGCCACCATGTCATCGGTATTAACGGTTCTTAAAAAGTAGAAGGCCTCCTGTCCAACGTAGTTCTTCAACTCTGCTCTCTTTCCTATTCCAAGGTTTCTTGAACCCTTGATAACTTGCAAGTCTCTGGAAGCTCTGTCATTTTTTGTCATTGGAAAATCCATTACTGTGTTATCAGTTGAAATGATGGACGATAAATTTATCCTCCTTTATGTCAGCTTCTAAGGACTGCCGTATATGTGTGTGTGGAGGTCTAACGAGATAAAGTCACTGTTCACAACTACCACGACGCGGCATCACATTATTCGCTGATGAGTTTCTGTCAATCGACACAACACCACAGTCGACCTTTGTCTGACTCTCACTTATGAGCTGTTTCTCATGGGTATCGCGGATTGCATACGGAACAGCTTTGCTATTTGGTACGGTCGCACAAAACTTGATGGACGTAAAAAGCTGAAAATAAATGAATGTCCGGACTCTTGAGGCCACGTTTGTTTTGGAAACGTTATGCACAAATTTCGGAATGTCAGAATAGCCGTTAAGTAGGCAGATTGAGGAGGTGAATTAACACTTCTTATCAAACGAGTGGAGAACCTGGCGTAGCCTGTTATGAAGCATCTTTACTTTAAATCATGAATGCTCCGCACCATCCAGTTAGTTGCGTCGAATCAAGAAACATTGTGAATATTGATGCTCCTATGAGCCTTGTCCTGCTTGAGATTGTCACTTGGACTAAATCTTACTTTCTGTGAATCACGATTGTAAGGACAAGTAACGATCGAGTCTCTAAGTCTAGTTTGACTAGCGTGTTACGAAATGAGGAGTTTTTGACACCCTAGCCAAATAACTAGATTTTCATTGATTTTGAGTGTTAGAGTACATTATGGCAGAATTTCAACGAAACCGGTTAATATTTCCGGTCGATTGTTTGGAAGCCATGGCTATCTGGATTGCTTTGCTTAGGAATTTTCTACTGCTCAGTTGCCATGCCCTGTGACCTTAGAATCGCTTTCAAGTAATTTTACCGTCAATTTTCTTGCGGGACTGGTTTGGAATATTTGTAAACTTATCAATACCGGTTGGGCCATTCTGTTTCTCACTGGGATCCTCGCCAAAAAGTTGAATGAAATTTCTCTTTATTCGACCAGTATTGTGCCATCTAGCTTTATTCTCGTGAATGACTGAACTGCCATGTACCTTAATGCTGCCTGGGGACAGTTCACGCAGTTTTGTCGGATTGACATCCACCTGTTGGTCAGCTGTTGATAATATGTCTGATTCTCATCGAACTTCATCTGTTCGACTCACATTGATCAGATAGGTGAATTAATTTAATCTGTTACTCTCATCTGGCTATCATCGTTACGTAAGCCATATGTGTGATGGTCATAACAGATCAAGCGTTTTCCTGTGGGTGTTTTTGATTATCAGTACTTATAACTTTTGTCCTCTTGGATGTGTTCTCCGCCTCTGGTCAACTCTAATACTCTCAGCATACCAAGCGGTTCAATCTGTTTGACGATTCCTCTATCATGTTCGAACATTTTGCATCGTAATCGTTGGAAAGTTTTCTATGCATCGAAATTCGATTGAGGCTGCCTCCGAGCCACACTGACGCATAAGGGTTTGAACACAATCGTCACCCATATGACTGTTATCGCATAGTATGCCAAAAGGATTGTTATGTGGCTCTGCTCAACAAGTGCTGAAGCATTACGTCACAAGGAGAGTGTTTTTCACTGGCGCTAACTGTCCAGTAGATATCCGTGAACTGTATAAGGCTCCTGACTAACGTTGAATTTCACAGTGCTTTCTGTTGCACCCGTTTACACACGCAGCTGAAACGATTAATTGTATTTGTTTCTTGTGTGGTTGGGCAAAGAAAGTTTTTTTTGATGAAATGCACCTGTTACTAAACAGATGGAATGCCTCACACTCGAAACTTAACCAACGTTGAAGTTCATCGGTCCGTCGGAAATTGTGCAGTACTAACACATGGAACAGTCAGTAACTATTGTTTACGTTGTGTGAAACTGACTGCGGCGAAACTAATTTTCTAGAAGATACAGGATCTCAGCTGCTTACTACAGTTTGAAAATCAGTCATTGATTCTCTTATAAACAGGCATTTTATTTCGTGCTATCTTATTGACGTATAGTTCACATAATTACGTTATCCGCTATATTCATGTCTGTTTCGTATGTTACATTAAGTCCGTTCGAAACTTCTCATCGCAACTTTAATTGCCCTGTTTGAATTACAGGGCAATTCTTTTGAATATTCCAACGAACGCGATATTTCTATTGGTTCAACTCACAGCAGGTCTGGTCACTTTCGCTTACTTTGAAGGCTGTGATCTGGTGAAATCCGGCCTGATAAAAAAATCCGATCAAATCCTACCCTATGTTGTCATGGTTCTGTTCAACGGGATCCCTGTTGTACGCGGTCTGTTTTTGTCCATAATATTTGCTGCCGCTCTCAGGTTAGTCTGACCAGCTCTGACCTCTTCTCGCAGCATCATTTCATTATGCCGGGGCAATTCATGAAGGATCATTTACTGTAATCACTTTTTATTGATTACAGGATAATATTTCGCGTTAGCATCACAGTACGTTTGTTACTCTGTCAGATACTAGATGCTCTACTCCTGGTACACTTCGAGACATTAAGATAACATGTTCGTACATCCTGGTACAACCACCCTGTGTTTGCTCTCATTCTTATATATCTCCGGTTATACTTTTCATTCGTCGTGCAGACAGAGGTGAGTAGAGAGCATTCGCTCAGTGAGGCTAACTGTAAAAACGGATCTCCTAATGAAATTTGGTGAGTCGAGGATTATACCTCTCGATTTCAGCGCTTCCGTATTTAGTGGTTGCCCCAGTTCACTTATGTTCGCAAACCCAACTCTTTTGAAAGACCCGTTAGCGTATACGCCTTTACACTACTGTTTGCTTCTACTGACTTCTGCAGCACGAACCGTTTTGTAGACGTGGAGCAATAATAGAACATCTTCTGTGAAGGTAGCATTGAGCTTAGCAAATATGGTATCATTATACACGAAAGTATTTTGTAAGCATCTCGAACTGTAGTCGCTATAGTAGTCTACCGTAGTTTGTTTGCTGCTGTACGTTTGTATTTACGTCCAACCATTCAAACCCGTACTGAACTATAAATAGAATGTCGTATTCATTCTATTCAATTCATCAATCTGAGCAAAAGGCTTGGACCGAGATACGCACAGTTCATTAACTCTCATTAGTCGCACATGCTATGCACATAATATGTGTGTTTGAGTCGTGGTGGCAATAGGATAAAAGGGAGATAGACTGGACCCATTTTCACAAAATAGACGCTGTGGGCTTCATGTTAAATTATTCTGTTACCTCGACAACTTTTGCCCACAGAGAGCAGCCGGTACATTGAACTAGTCTGGTTGGAACAATTGTTTTGTTCCTAATGTTGTATAACAGGCAGTCTCGTTTGTGGGTAATATGCTACTCATAAAGGAGGTCGGGTACATTCGGAAACCTCAAAGCCAGAAAGACAATGGACCAGAGGCGACTGTCGGAAAGGTGTGTTCGTGGTCTCATGTCTAGCACAGCCTGTACGGGAGTTCGTGTAATAATCGACTTTGCAGGCCAAGCGTCTTCTGTGTTTATAGCACTAAGAGGTGTTTAGTGATCGACGAAGCTAGATTCCTTGTTATCGAGGTAGAGTGTAGTTGCGTTTGGTTATCGTTTGAACGATCGATTTTCGAATGTGCTCAGTCATTCGGAGTGATAAACGCCAGTCCGTTGCTCCAATGTAATTGTCACCGCAGTTATGACTGAGGAAATAATTCGCATGAAAAGCAGATAGTCGACGCTGACATTATACTCGAGTACAAAGGTTAATCATTACAATGATTTATATTAGACAGTGCCTGAATTACCAAGTATGTGGTTTTATTTGTTGAATTAGTCTTGTCTGATGTATGCGGTGTGCACATAAATTTTGAGTGAGATTGTTTGCCCTATTGTCAGTTTCCGACATCGCCAAAAAGCTCTGCAGTGATGTTAGAAGACCGATTTTGTGGATTGTCGAGTTGCTGTTCGTAGGTGCAGTCCGCGAAATCTCATTAGAGGTTGACTCCAAAATAAAGAATTTCACGGTCGTTTTATTTTGCCAGCAAAAGTGGCTATTGTCAACAGTGTAAATCTGAAAACTAGTGTCTGCGCTGTACATACAGCCGTTTTCAGTTTAACCCTTTTGCTCAGTATTTTAGTCTCGTTTATAGTCGGGTTTGACAGTAGTCCATGAACAAGTCTACGTTGTTTCTGCTGTTGCCACCCTCCAGTTGGAAGGTACACCACACATTGCCCATTAATCCCAAAAGCGACTCTAATAACTGATTTGCGTACACAAACCGTGTTTATTCCGGTTGATTGTTCGATGGTAATTTCTAGACTCGGGTTTTGCTCTGATGGCAGGGTGCAACTTCGGTACTCGTAAATCCCCCACACTAGTGAAACGAATATGCAAGTCGGTGTACCATGGATTAGGCTAGACGTGACCGAATCATCATATACTAAAATCCAAACCCAACTCCTGAACCTCAGATCACTTTTTTGTTATAAAACTAATCAGTATGTCACTTACTGTTGAGGTAATTTTGTTGGTCAACAACTACCGTTGCACGACGTTATCGATGGAGTTTAACAGCAAGAAGGTTAGTGTGTCTGTTTTCAAGAGGATCGGGCCGTTCACCGAAACCTACATTTTCAGTAGTGCTGATTTGGTATTGTTTGGCGCGAAACCATTATTTTGCTCGTCAATACGTTTATCCAGCAACCCCACTGGCCAAAGTCTATATTCTGGCTGAGACTGTGCTATTCTTTGGTCATCCATTGAAAGGAATCAGCAGAAAAGTTAGTTGAAGCCTAATCTTGTGGTCGGTTCCAATTTATAACGAGCACAATTCGGATTACTCGTTAATTTGTGCGCATCCCTTCGCGCTTCAACATTTCTTAAATTGATTGCTTATATTCCAGTTGTGCAGGTGTGCACAGACTTGTAATTTTTCCACTATGCATACCATTGAACGGTCGGTAGTTTTGGTGTAGATTACTATGGCTGCTTTCGTTTGGAAATTTAAACTAATATAGCTGTAATAAAATGCTCATAAGTTTTCCCACCGACATCATGTTTGTATATTCCGTCGCTGAATTACTGAACCACAGCACCGTCTCATCCGGCGTCAATAGTCTGGCAAACGTGGTTCTGGAAGATATCATCAGACCGTTCCACCTGTTTTTTCGTCAGAAAGATCTATCGGGCAAATATATGACCATTATGGCCTTCGTTCTCTGTGAGTCTCGTTTATTTGGTTGTACTTTCTGTTTTGTGGCGTCCACAGTCTGGCGAAACCAAGTTGACTGAACATCACGATTCTGTTGTTTGTTACACACTTTGCCTGTTACTGCCTTTTGCATTTTCGGTTTTCTTTGATACAATTTTCTTCATAATCTATTTTGGATCAGCCTGACACAATATTACTTGTAATATAATCTGACTAACAGAAGGATTGTCAGTCTGGGGAATGAAAATGTTCGGTTGCTGAATCATTCAGTGTGCAGGAGTCTAAGGTATGCGGGTTTTCTTGGGAATTTTGAATACAGATCGGTTGAGATTTTCAAAACAGTTAAGTCTTCGAATAAATTTAGGACAGGCAAGTAGAATCACATAAGATATATTCTGCAGAGACATTTCCACCGATCTCTTCAGTTACGATACACAGACTATGATCAGTTAGCATACATCAGTGTAAATAAGCGTAAAATGGGATGAGTCATCAGCCGCAATAGGAATAGCACACAGAACCAGTCATGTTCGAATGGGCCATCATTAGCTAAAAACAAAGGAACAGAATTCAGATTTCCAACTGGTCGAGTATGAAGCTAACGGTGCAGACAATATCGATCTTACAACAAGGCACGCGGAAATAAGATAGGATAAAGTTTAAGACAAGAGAAGGAAATAAACTTATGTAAATGGTACAACCTAAACATTTAAATAATAACAACCACTCGACGAATAATAGACTCATGATTACAAACTCTTAACACCACGGTAGTGATAACTACCACAGACAAAGTGAAGGTTCGTAACAGTGTACCGCAACGGCCTTAGCAAAAGGTATAGTATGTTTATTGACTGGGCGATACAACACACGAAAAGCCTTCTCCACTTGAATTACTTGCCCCGTTTCTTCCAAATATCGTGTGATAGAAGACTGGGCGGTGCGTACTTTGTCCGCTAGCCATTTGCGAATGTGCTCTGAGACACGTGTCCTAAGCGTTCTCACCGTTTGGCCGATATACTTGACTCCATAAGTACAAGTGAATTCATAAATAATGTTGGATGTGTCGAGAGAGTTGCTTGGGTCTTCCCTCGTTGTACAGGCAGCCGTGTCATCTCGTTGATCAGTCTTAATTCTGCCGCGTTGTACACAGTTCTGATGGCACACTTCATTCTACATTGGATGAGGGTGGTTACATCCTCACCCTTGTATAGCAGTGTTATATACACGGGTTTGCAGGACACTATTCCTGATATTGACCGTTTCAACCTTTCTCTAGCGTATTTCGAGATAAAGCGCGTAGGGTATCCCTTGTGCGCCATTGTTTGGTGGGTGAAAGCTGATTCCCCCTCGATCGTCTCGGGTGAGCAAATTCAACGAACCCTACTGAAGAGGGTTCGAACGAGACCACCCACTGTCACTGGAACCTAAGAAAAAGCGGTTTTATTGATCAGAAAACCTACTATTAACTCTTATCCAAAGGATCCCGGATACCCCAACTGTATAGCTTACCTAAAACTCACAAACCTGGCTGATGACTTATTCCTGTTTTACGCTTATTTAAATTGACGCATGTTAATTGATCATAGTCTGTGTATCGTAACCGAAGAGATCGTTTGAAATGTCTCTGCAGAGTACATCTTACGTAGTTCCACTTGCGTTTCAGATTTAGAGGAAACTTCACTCAACTTGAATCGTTCACAATCGTTCTAAGTAATTTGTAAGCAAAATGTTCGTTGTATTATCCCGGCTATCTTTGCCATTGGCTACAATGCATTCCACTATGTATTACAAGCACCACGAAAAATGTCTTTTATGAATGAGTTGAGTGTTATTCGTGATGATTGTTTCACTCCTTTCTTTCCTAACGGTTAACAGCCTGTATTTTGATTGTCATAAAGGTTCTACAAGTTATCTGTCTTATATGCGAATATTTCATCAGATTGAGAAAATTCCTAGTAAATTTACTGGTCTCTTCTTGATCAATACTTAGTAGTTGATCTTTTCTCTCAGTTGATGAATCTTATTTACTTTCCATCGGATTTTCAGCTGCTCTGATCGGACTTTCAACAATCGGATTGGCTTTCCTTATTCCTTTCCTGGGTCCCCGAATTCTACAATTCTCATTCACTCTGTTTGGTGCAATAGGTGGTCCAATTCTGGCCGTATTCACTCTGGGGATGATTGTGCCTTGTGTTAACAATAAGGTGAGATTTTTGATACCACGACTGCTAAGTCTGATGTAATAAATAGTCAAGGTTTCCGTTTGTCACATTCTTTGGTTAGTACTGGCTTTTGGTTGGACCGTTGGTTTGCGTTTGAGCATAAAACATGTATACAGTGTCTGAGGATAGTATCCTTAGGTTTTGCTGAATGTCAGCGTGTACTTGTATGACTATTTGGATTAAAACTACATCCGATATGGTTAAAGCTTTTCGTATTTACTAATTTCGCCCGGTTGGCTACATTTAAACAATACATAATTTATCGGACTGTTTTAAAAGAAACCTTGGTAACTGCACTGTTGTATCTAACGTGTAAGGTGATTGCGAGTGTTTTTTTTCCAAACAAAGCCTATTGTCTGAAGTTTCTGGATGGTCTGGATATATCCAAAAAAATTGCCAATCACTAGGGAAGTGTTTAACGTGGATGGTGTTCTTCTGATGTTTTTGTGACTGCCAGAATGGACGGCATACCTATTATTTCAACAAACTGATAGTTACTCTAAGCTCAAGCACCACTGTCCACTGCATGAGTCATCCTCTAGTTGTTCAATATGGATGCGTTTCAGATTAAGTAGACTTCTGGCTAAACAGCTTGTTTGAGTGCTGGAACTCGCTTAAGGTTTTAGGTCTTTTGCTCTGTTATATCCCAGATACCATCATTGACAACATTACGTCAGTGGTTTGCTATTACGCCTATTTGTTATACCAGTCCTACTTCAGACTAAAAGATGATGAGTGGATGGGGCTGGTTCTCTAGAACGGGTAAACCTAAACGCAAACTATCTTGCAATCAAACAACGGAATTGTGAGCGACAATAAAACATCATTATGATTGCCCTTGTGTGGATCCTGCTTTCCTGTTAGCTCAAACAGCTGTAATATTCATACTCCTGTATCTCATTAGCTACCATATCCGGCTAGTTCAGTGGTCGGGCCAGTCGCAATGACCCCAGATTGAAGGATGAATTTGAGCTGCCTCTCTCAACTGACTGGGGGTCTGCTTCTATTCTTCTTTTCCCAGTGATCTGTTAGCTAACTCGTGTTTTAAGTCAGTGGGTTGGGTTCCTAGCAAAGAGTCCACGACATGGCAAACGGTGTGTTAAGATTCTTTGTACATAGCTTAAACTTGTAAATCGATGCATTTTTAAGGCTTACTGAGCAAAATTGTTCGATGTTCGCCGCCAGAATGCCGCTTTCCATCTTCCCTTCTGCTTACCTTTTGACGCCATCCGACGTGTGCGACTTAGGGTGTATGTCGATTATCAAAGACCTCAGCGATCCTGTTTTGCAGAGATAAAATTAAACTAATCTAGCTGAATTTTTACATGTGCAACCTTCCAACCTAATTGAAATATATCTTGACGCCTAAGTTGTTTCTTGTGGAAAGCTATTGCCCTAGTCTTGGAAATACGAGCTTCGTTTCTATTTCCCACTATTGTTTTGTTCGTGGTACGTTTTCGTGATTAGCTGAACCCGCCGACAACCTCCAGAACTAGATCATCCGGTCGAAGAGTAACCTTACTGTAGTAGTGATGAATGAACACCTTACACTTCGCCTCCAAAAAGCTCACCCCCGATGGGTGTACAAAATGAGAAACGCTATCGAACACAGTCTGTACCTGAGGCAATAATTGTCGAGCAACCGCATCTTGCCGTCAGTATAATCAAGGTTGGTTATCTTTTTAGTGAGAGAGCATCAGTGGGTCCCGTGGATATCACAATAAAATACCCACTAGTTCTTTTGTGATAGAATTGAACCGAAATGGAGTGCGCAGGCAACATCCACAGACACCAGTTCTTGTATAGGTTGTAGGTTACAGTTGTCTATACAACCTAGTTGCGTTGATATGTTGAAATACATCACTTAAAATGTGACCGATGTACCCCTGACCTGCGGTAAGTGCGAGATTGTTTCAGAATTTGACAAACAATGAAAATGGGATTTATAAACTCGTTTGGAGGAACAACCCCCTTGCTTTTCCATAACGCACACTTTTCAAGCTGTTGTGGGTTGAGAAAATACGGCGAACGATAGTATTCTAGTTACAACATGGGTTGGACTAATTCCCTCGTGTTTCTCACAGTTGTCTTTAATTTTCTCTTAAAAATGAGAACTATGGTTGATTCACCCTAGCCAAATTGTCTGTCGTCACCAAAACTAGGATAGATGGGTTAAAACTGTCCTGGCCGGCCGATTTGATGAAGCCTAGACTCGTTGAGTTGACAGGTTTGGGATAGCATCACACCGCTCACATACTGGCGGACGATTGTTACAGCTGTGTGCTGAGAACAAGCTATTTTTAGCCCTCACCAGTTTTAGACGTCGTGCACGTCAGTGCTATACTTGGCGCTCGTCTTCTCTCAGTCAGGCCTGGTCTCAAATAGACCATATAGGTTTTAGTCACGGGTGTCGTTCCTCATGGAGCACATACTTGGATTCGGATCATATGTTGGTACATTATCGTTTTGTTCTTACTTTTGCTGAACAACGATTCCACCAACAGAAATGACTAGCTTTTTAGAAACTGGTTATGCTGTTGGTAAATCACAGGTACCAAACCAGCTTATAAAGCTACCTCAGTCGTTTTCATCCCGAAGATCCTAATAGCCGCTGGACTCAAATCTCACAGGTCATTCGTGAAGCAGGTGCTGCAACATGTGGCACGGTAGTTCGTGGGCTGAACAAACACTGGATCTTGGAGAAACCACTGGAGTTGTTAAAATCTAGACGGAGCATTCCTCCGGGCAGTTCACATAACAAATCCAGGAGAGATCCGTAAGACACTGAAACGTAGTCTAAAGGCTGATCATGAGGCTTGGTTAGTGGAGAAAGTTAAGAAAATGGAAATCGCTTTTGTTTCAGGGAACGCCGGCAAACTTTTCAAGCTGATACGTGCCACTGGCCCCAGGTGACCGTCTGTCAGTGAGGCTATCAACTAGGCAGATGCCACACTAATCTATAATAAGTTCAGACAGTGAGAGTGTTGGGAGGAACACTTCGAGGGTCAATTTAGCTGGCCTCCTGCTTCCATTGTGTTGCCGCCACAAACTTGTGGTCGGTAGATTTGCAACCACCCACCAAAACTGAGGTTCGCAATTGCATTTCGATTGCCAAACGTAACACGGCTACTGGTCCAGATTATCTCATGTCGACACTTTTCAAAGAAATTGGGGAGGCGTTAATAGTGGCTTTGTGTCAGTTGTTTCAACTTGTGTGGACAACAGAGATCATCCCTCCGTGCTAAACTCACGTGATAATATTTCCTATATTCAAGAAAGGTACCAGGGGCTCTTGCGAAAACCATAGGGGGATTAGTCTTACCCCAGTCATTTCTACGGTTCTGGCATTCACCATACTTCGTCGACCCACTACAGTTCGGGAGGTGAACATTAGGGCAGAACAAGCAGAGTTTCGTCCCTGGATGAGGATGTATAGATCACATTTTTACCCTTCGTCAAATTTCGGAGCAGCGTCATGTGTATCGTCGACCAACAATTGCCGTATTTCTCGACTGTAAATGTGCGTTCTATGCGGTGGATCGATCTACAGGTTAGGGTTCACGGTGGGCTGTGTGACAGTCGCAGCACCATGAACGGTGCACATCATGGGTGTTCTTTTTCACTATTTATGTTTAATGTTTTGATTGGCAATATAATGAAGGGTTGTTTGCGGCACTCACAAGATGGGGGTGTACACCTACCTGATGGAACGCTGACTGATTTTGATTATGCTGACGATAAAGTGTTGTTATTTGACAACTTTCAAGCGGCACAAACAACGTTATCCACTATTTGTCATTCTGGTAAGTACTCCGGAGTCCACTTTGCAATCTCAATGTGTTAAGTGCTTCGGCAAGACTGTTGTGATTACGTGGAGACGATGTTGGGTAAGGAAGTCATTTAAGTTGTTGACCGGTTTGTTTACCTGGGAAGCTGCATCAGCGGCAGCGACGGAGGTGTAGGGAATGGAATAGAAACGCGTATTTCCAAGGATATGGCGATGTTCGCTAATCTGAGACACCTATGGCGACAGAGAGGTATTCCTCTAAGACTTAAGGGTCGTATATATCAGACAACAGTAATGGCTGTATCACTTTGCGGCAACGAAACCTG
This sequence comes from Paragonimus heterotremus, assembly GCA_013368495.1. NCBI lineage: Eukaryota > Metazoa > Platyhelminthes > Trematoda > Plagiorchiida > Troglotrematidae > Paragonimus > Paragonimus heterotremus. The sequence goes on from LUCH01001606.1 coordinate 89,354, forward strand.
GCCGCTCAGGGTATAATACATGAACCGCCTTCAAGTATTTGACCACCGATGTCTGCCTTCAATCGCTCGTATCGCGAGGTACCAGCGAGTATGCAACGAGGAGGTAAGGAATCGGGTGTTTGGCATTGATTGTCAAAGAGTTTCTTCGTTCAATCCTTACACTTGCACAGACTTAGACGGTTAGGTCATGTGCTTAGGATGCCAGCTAATCGTTCACCACACGGAGTACTGTTTGCCCACGCTGCGGTCGACTGGTGTAAGGTGCGAGGTGGACAGATGATGACCTGGCGTAGACAAATGAAATCGTTCACGAACGGGTTGGTCACTGTAGATTGGGTTCGTCTCCCGGGCTGGGGCTGTCGCGACTCACAGTCGGTGGCTTTAGACGTTAGGTGGGATGGCGGCTAACCGAGCTCAGTGGCGTGAGTGTTGTCGTTGTTTGTCCGAGTTGTCTGTTATGTGATTGCACTTAATGATATGGGGCAGTGAAAGCCGTAAGTAAATTGTTTTACAGATGACGTCTTACTTTCCCTTATCGCTCGTTTGTTTGTTTGCAAAGTGTAGGCATCCTGATGTTGTATGTTTGGATATAGACATAGCTATGTTTAGTAGTTAGGTCCCCAACTTTTTTTCTTCTCTCTTCCTATATAGGATTTCATACGTGGTTGTGTGGCAGTTAAGCATTAGTTTGAATCACTGGTTTATTGCTGTTTTTGATGACGATGATATGATTATGATTATACTGAAACTAGTGAATACTCACGTCGCACTACTGAGAAACTGACGTAACTGACGTGCTGTCCGCTCCCCGTGGATTTTTGTAGCCTACTGCACCCTTCTCGTTTACTCAAAGTTTCAAACTAATAACAGGTTGATGAGACTCAATGCATTGTCGTTTTTATTCCCATCAGCAGCATAAGTGTTCAGATGGAATGAGTTAAGTTCAATCTGTAGTCTTTAATGATTATTTGTTTACTATCCATCTTTCTTCTATACTGAGCTACCTGGCCGAGTACTTCTACGAAAATCGATGCTGTTTAATTCGCATGTAAACTGTTGATGCATATAAACCGGAACTAATAGCGCAAATTCAACGCCCCTTAAACGATTTGCGTTCTCCAATTAAGAGAAATCAGTGAAAAATTTTGAAAAGTTAAATAACGCATTTATCCAATAGACCGTCTCGTAAATGATTGTAAGAAACGCCTGTATTCACACAAAATATGAACTTAATATCATGTCGTCGCATGAAGACAGTTGAATTCCCTATCGGGCTCATCTCTATAACGAGTGAATTTATGTGAACGGTTACTTCGTTTCTCAGGTCATGTTTAAGATAACCTTGGCGGCTTTTCACTCTCTGTATTTTGTTTTTGCCATGGTGGGTTCAGCGGATTTCCTACCCTACTGTTGTCGACTTATTTGAAGTTTAACGATGGGACATTATTCTATCTCACGATTCTACCTGCCTAATTCATGTAACAACGCTTTCAATAAGATTGTATTGCCACTGTCTTCGTTTCGCGCCCCAACACTCATGTATACATTCAGCTCTAACTCTTCTGTTTTATTCCTACCTGGATCTACTCACATTGGTTGTAGTATGCAGAACGTAAGTCGGAATTTCTTGAGAAATAGTAAGTTGGACTTTATGCAAAATCCTTTAATTGCATTTTCAAATACAGTTGTTTCATTAGAGCAGAAAGTAGATATATATTGTGATATGTTAACATTTCATTTGCTCTCATCAGTCGCAAACGTAAAACATGTAAGTTATCTACATCATACGGATAAGGACAGACAGGGATTAGACACGCATACAAGCACACCAAGTATTACGTAATGACGACCATGGCAACCCGATAGGTTGCCTCAAGGTTGTGTGCACAAAAGTGGTTCAGGTAACCTATCGGGTTGCCATGGTCCTGATTACATAATTCTTGGTGCGCTTGTATGCGTGTCTAATCCCTGTATGTCCTTATCTGTATGATGTATATAACTTCTATGTTTTGCGACTGATGAGAGCAAATGAAATGTTAACATATCGCAATATGTGTCTCCTTCCTGACCTAATGAAGTGGTTGAAGGGAACTCGGTGTTTCAAAATACAGTTGTGTTTTTTACACGAAGCTGACCTGTTTCCTGTTTCCAAGCCTCTTTTTTTCTGCGACCAGTTTGCTAAGAGACCCTCTTATCACTCTGCCAACCCTCTATCCGAGTAGTCTCAGTTTATTTCACCTATGACGTGCTAGACTAACATATGCCGATATTTCCGTAGACGACACCGCGCACGGTATATAAATGGTATCAGGTTGCTGTGAACCGAATCAAAGAACATTCTGGGTAACACATACTCACTCTAGCAATCCTTAGTTGAAAATTCGTTTCACAAATTTACGTCGATTCGTCCAGTTATTAGTAATTTCCAAATTTTGTCTGTCTCTAGGGTGGAATCGCTGGTCTGCTTGCCAGCATAATTGTTGGCTTGTGGTTGTCAATCGGCGCCATCCTGAATCCAAGTTCCAGCACTGCACTTCCTTTGTCCAACATCAGCTGTGCAATTGGCAATGCATCGAAGTCTGTGACCACTCCCGTCAGTCAATTGTCCTGGTCCATTTATTCGATTTCCTATCTGTACTATACACCAATTTGCGTTTTGGTTGCATTAATCGTGTCCATACCAGTGAGCGCGATTTTCGGTGAGTTGGCTCCGGTTGTGTTTGTGGTTTATGCTTTAAACGTTTACTTCTGTTCTTATCGTGGGAGTTGTGCATGGCTGTGCATTCCTGTTAGATTCCAGAATTGCAGGGTGATTACAGGTGTTAATCGGTATTGATCGTTTTGCATGAACCGAATCGTTCGTCAATTCTAACCATCCTATACATCCATTGTATGGTACATACGCTTTGGTACCAACCTGTCTAAACTGTTTAGAACAATACGTACCGGCTATATTTCTCCTCGTCACTCTAAGACGTTATCCGTTTTATGTTCACCTCGTAGCAATAGAGTAGACCAACATGGCTTTCTTCTAAATGCATGTTGTTCGTGAACGTCACATCTGTGGTGGATGTGAGCATCCTACTCAACACGGTGTACAACTTGGAAATGATCACGAACAAAAAACAGGTGAAAATAGCGTGAGACGGCTTACTATAGTTGGGAAAGGTTTAGAGTTCCATCATACTAACTATGCGTTTCCGGTGATTCCAGTCTGTCTTGCTACTCAAAATCGTTCCGAATTTACACTGGAAAGGATCGCCGTGACAGGCAAATTCAGAAGTGTACTGAACTGGGCAGTAGCTTCCGATTGCCTTCAATTTCTAGAAATAATTACACACTGAGCTCACTAGAGGAGAAGAAACAACTGGCCTGTGACGCTCAATAAAAATTGCATGTGGTAGTTTACATGTTTTGAACACCAAATGTGCGTGTGTGTAGACGAGGGGAAAACTGGAAGTAAAAGCAAATTGCTGTAAGACAAAATGTACTTGACCTGGACATCTGAATGTGTTATATTACTGTCAAATTCCTTGGTTCTACAACTCGGAAACTAATAACCGTACACCACAGACAAGTTCAAAGATGGAGTGATTGTTGGGTTTTTCATGAAACTCAGGTAGGTGGTACTGAGACGACATTAATGTTGGACTAATACTGTACTTTTCAAGTTTCGAAACAGAAGTCAGAACCATCATAATGGAGCCCTTCCTGTCTTTCACGTCAAGCACACACCACAGTCGAACATAGTTTAAGGATACCTTTCTTAAATCAGACTGTCAACATTCCACATATTACTCTTAGTTCGCATTCAGTGCATACAGTTTACTGTAGCAAACTGATTACCAGTTCGTTAATCTTAAATTGTTGCATACTGTTCATCTGTATTAATTGTCACCACTCAAATGGTCTATGGCTCGTTACGTTTTGTTCTTCAGAAAAGAATAGCTGCCTGACTTTACACACAAGTCGAAAGTATGCTCGTTGAAGACGTACATTCTCTCGCACAATTCATTCCTGTTTGCTGTCCGTCCAGTGAATTATTCAGATGATTTGGTAGAAATTGATGCAACAGAAAATAGTGGTTTATGAGCAAAATAGATTCGCTTTGAAATCTATCCATAACATACTAAGTGCATATACAGACAAATTTATTGTAAGGATTTGAATCCGTATTCATCCCTTGTAAATTGGAATCACGCTGACTTCGTTATTTACGGTGTATGTTTTCGTCAGCAACTTACACGATAAGCAAATGACTAGACGAATGGGTGCGTACAGGCAATATGATGGAATTTGTCCGGTCGGCAATCATAACTCGGACTTGGGGACGTGTGTGACATGGCTGAATATTTGTACTTTTCTTACTGCACGAGGATCAGTCGAGTAGGATCAAGGCAAAGATTGCCAACAGGTCGATCATTGAGTGATTTCAACTTCACATGTACGTTAATCGATTAACACGTTGAGCGTACAAAGTTGATCCATATTGACAAACTAGAACCCAGAGTAATGTGGGTGAATAATGGGATGAGCAGCACAAAAGGAATTAAACACCAATGAAAGACAAGGAAATCACTGACGTTACTAATCGACCTCCGTACAGCAAATTACCAAGGTAGCGTTAAGGTCGTTATCATCTGCTTCTTGGTTGGCGCCTTGGGAAAAGCTAAATACCCCTCGTTCATCGTCTGACAAACTACATGGAGGCTTTCATGGAATTCACTGTGTGATCGTTTTGGCACCATGAACAGTTTTACCTTTGACCTTCAGAGGTGAACTCTCAATGTACGCCCGGATTTAAATTCATACTGCCTTGATTGTTAGGAATATTTATTGCAATCTACATGTACAGGTAGTTTCGTAAGAGTTTGTTTCGGCTAATGCTATCACCAGATTCTTTCATGTAGTCTACTGTTTGATACCTAGCACATAACCCCTGTTGATTTGTTGAAAATTGCAAAACACTGGGCTGGTCGTTAATGTAGACGTACAGTCGCCTGAATTTGGTAGACGAACCAACAGACCGAGCAACGTAGTAACACAATTAGAACGCAATTAGTGAACGCTTCTCACATTCATCAAAACGTTGTATACGTGTGTGTACGTGTGTAACTATGTGCGCACATCGACCAGGACGGACAACAAGCCGTAGGAAGGTTGTATACACACCTGGATGAAGCAGTTGATTTTTGTGTGAATTGTGAATTCTGTTTATTTTGTGCGAGCACTACGCCGTTGCTCAATAAGTTTTCTCAGTCAGTTAGAAAAGACGAATCTGTGATGAAGCTTGTATAGGTCGAAACTAGGGCGCTTCAGCGCCAGCTAAGCTGTGAGTTGACTGGTTTCGACCTTTCATGATAATCTGCGAGTGGAAACCCAAGAGTTTCTTCTCGTACTATAAACAACATTTCTGTCCAGTTCCTCCTAGGTAGCATAGTTTGTCGCCTCCTTTTCTTCACGAAATCTATCTTAAAAAGCTGATCGTTCAATTTTTGCACCGGCGAAAAGCAGGTTTGCGTTTTTTCTGGATGTGTCCGTTTAAATTAAGTGCAGATTCTTCGTAATCTAACTGCCGATGAAATCAGGCAACTCAGTTCCCTCCCATGCGCATCTCTCAACATCACTGTTAACTAGTTGAACTAACGAGCTGTCCATTTGTTCTTATTGGCCGTTCACTGTAGTGGTTTCCTTCCGTTCACCAGTGAGAAAATTACTGATATTACATGTTTATACAGTTATGTACTGATTGATACTGGCCAAAGTAAAGGCGTGGCTTGTTTTCTATGGAACCTGCGTTCATTCATCAACTCGTCCTGCTGAGACCACAGAAACAGTAAGTGTTGATGCTCTCGATGTTAGCCGATAGTCGGTATTTTCATTTCAGGGAGAATGGTTCAAGGTTAGTGGACACTTAAGTGAACACTTCACTCTGGTGTGTGCCTAACTATGGTTTTCATCTGCATGAGCACACAAAATGTGAGTGCTGGTGGTATTGGCATGATGAAAAATTTACCTGTCTCATGGTGAGGGGCGACCCGATTGAGGTGTGATTCCTTGCATGTTTGTGACATTTCTGCAGACATGAACTGCCTGAATATTCACTTACTCATAGTGTGAATAACAGTTTGTCTCTTTAATGCCTATTCGTTTCTTGTTATCGATCGTTCAAATGGCATTTGTCTATTACTGATCATTCGTCTTGAGAACTTATTTCAATGGGTACTGTGTAAAACTTCCAATTGCTCATTCAACTCAACACAATTCCATTAATTTCAATATGGTGACCGAAAAATGCTTAACCAATTGGCTTTCGACTGGAATGCGCAGTGTGGCATACTAATGGTTCACAATTCCGTTTCAAAGGGTTGCATGAGAGAATAAATATGTAAATATTCTCACAATGCAGAGTGGTGGTTGTGGTTTACGTTGTCCACGATCTACTGTTTGGTCAGCTTGAATGAGTGAACCGGACACTTCAGAACAAGCCGTCATGCTTCGGAGACAAGGTTGCTTACTAGAACAAGATTACCTCCAGTATTTTCATCTTTGAAAGATGGACTGTTTCAAGAAGACGGCTTGCTAGCTAGCGGATGCATCCGTGCATCGGCGTTCAAGGTGTCCCTTGTTTACTCAGCTAGTTGACCCCAACTTTCTGAACATCGCCCGGTTCGCGTTGACCAAATGATTGCCATGACCGCAGCACCGCGTTTGTTTTCGTAGTCAGATGGACGGTTAGCGGTCACACAGAGGATCAAGTGAGGAATGGGGACGAGCTGAATGACGGGTATTCATCGTGGTTTACGTAAACAATGTTTGCTGATAGGACGATGGCGACAACGAACAGCGTCATTCAGTAAAAGTGTGTATTTTGAGCAAGGCTGTTACATTTAGCCTATGTTGCATCCATGTTTACTAAGTTTTACTAACCAGCTTGTCCGTGTATTATTCCAGACCAATTTGGCCAGAGTGCGTGACAGGGGTTTCGCTAGCAATGTTTTTGTGAGACCAGCTGCTACTCAACGAGCATTTGTCGTCCCTACCAAGATCGGAAGCATCAATTGTGATATTCCAAACCCCGTATCAAGAGAATTTTTTTGTGGTAAACTAACGAAGAACTCATAGTTGACAACCTGTGCATGACCGGGTTAATATAAATGATACCTCATTATGTCGGCGTTGCTTAACTTTTAACTTGACCCGAACGAAGGTGGACTACCTCTGTGAGCGCTTCTGATCATGTGTATACATTGACCTTTTCTGCTACCTTGGCGTGGTGGTCACGCCCCGTGTTATTCTTTAGGGATCCTGGGG
>LUCH01001606.1:100816-118079 GCA_013368495.1 Paragonimus heterotremus
ACTGTGACAGGCTAATCCGTCTCGGATGCCGCCAACCAGATACATTGACATCGGGTGCCGTGATGATGTATGCTGTCACATGGAAAAATCCCGATCTTTTGTAATGCCTCTTGATTGATCATTCTGACAATCTGCGATCGGTTTCTTCCGTGTTTGGACTCATCAGGCAGAAATAGCGAAAAAGGGGCATCGAACCGGCTACCTTTTGCGTTACGAGACGATGCCCTTATCCGCTCGATCAGCAGTTCTGTGAGTGGCGTTTGTGACGAGGGATTTCGTATGTAATTGAGTTGTAACTCGGTTCCACCGCTGATCTTTGTTCATCACTAAGGTACTGTTCACTAGGGTTTTACGGTAAGACTGATCTTGAAAACATAGCCTTATCTTTGAGGTTTGTCGAATATACATCTGTCAGTTCAATAAACACTGCGACAGTTCACCCGCTTCTGTTCGTTTACAGTACAGAAACGACCAACATGTAGATACATGACCACACCAGCACTGTTCCCGTCCAGTGGGACAAAGGCTGTATGATTGATTGTCATTCACAGAACTACTCAACCGTTTCCCATCTTAGCTGCCTGTTGTGAATGACATGGGATTGCCTGAATCACCGTGCCCTTGTTGTCTAAAGGAGGCGCTGTCTAGTAGACACGCAAATACATTCATGTCTCGGCCTGTTGCGCAGTCGTCTTAGCACCACCGAATGGATAATGCTGTCGATGGGGGAATGTTGAATGACTTAACCCAGAAGAGAGGTGAATCGTGTCACTGCTATCTGTTTTCATGTAAACGTTTTTCATCAGTGTTCTTTTTTCTCATCCTGTTTCGCGGTTTTATTGTTTCTGAGTTGCTGTCGATCAGATAAAACACAACATTGGTCGAAACAGTTCTGTTCAGGATACCTCGTTTATAAATGGAATATAAATGGAATTGCATGCAAATAGGATTTTGTACTACGTATCTTATGTAAGTCTTGTCAATGATAAACATGACATTTTTGTTATACTTCTGGAGGTTTCAACACAACCTTTCCCGTTCCATCGTGTCTACTGGCCTGGCAAGCGCGTGCTGCATACCGTTATCTTCCTGCTTGTTTTCCCGCTCAGTGGAAGGAGTCCTCCACGACTTTCAGTGTGAGTATGCGAGTATAATTGTTCTTCTCGTCTGTTTCGAGATTTAATTTAAATCTGAAGTTGTCATATTTTTCTGGTAATTTGAACAGAATAGTTTGATGACAAACGGTAGTAACTATCGACTCGTTAATACCAAACAGCTGATTGCACGTCAAACTGTAACTTTCCGTGTTATTTGTTATTTGGCCGTGTACTATTCAATCCCTTGATCCACAGGCTGAGAGTTGGGAGCAGATCAGCACAGTATTTCAGAAAATGGTACCTTGGCGCTTTGGTTTTGAATGTTTGTGTTTCAATAAGTTATTTTGCATTTAGTTCCCATCTATTTTACTGTCTTCACTTCTCAGTTAGAGGTCATCCTTTCCCCCGTAACTGTACGCTAGTTATGATGCACTTATGATGCACTTATGATGCACTGATTTACTGTTATTCATAATGATGATGAAGCTATCATGTGAGTGAGTAGTATAAAGTGCAAACGTATGTGCAAACAGATGCACGTCTATTCGGTGCAATGATCAGGATCCTCCGAATCATGTCTGGATGTATCTCTTTGGTCATTGTTCTTCCAGTGGATTGCAAGAGTCCCATTATATTCCCAAAGGAACAACCTTGAATCATCAGTTCTCATCACACGTAGTCACCTTGGGGACGTTTTCAAAACTTTACGATGCAACTGTAGGAGGACTACCACGCATACAATGCACAGATGACGAAAGCACTTTTTTCTCATGTTGTCAGTATTCTTACTTCCATCTTTTCATTCTTCTGTGCTACTTAGTTCTTTGCGTTGTCATGGCATTCACGCTACCAGTGTAGTCTGTGTTAATAACGACAATAAGAATGACGTAATCCATAACATTACTCACAAGCGAAAGTGGTCAAGCCTTCCCATATGATAATTCGGTTGTGTCTAATGTGAAGTCAACGGCGCAGTGGTCAACACGGTTGCCTCATGAATGCGTGACCGGAGTTCTAGTGCCGACCGTGGCAAGGGTGTGCACTACCGACGAGCTACTACAACAGCGAAAATCGAGTCTAATGGTACTCTTCGAAAGGGGCCGACTGGAATATCTATGGGAATGCGAAAGTTGTGATTAATTGTGGGTTATGTTCAATTTGTATGAAAACACAATTTGACCAATTCTTACCTATGAAATTATCATTGGTTAGCCGAACCTCTTTTAATGTAGGGTTTTGAATCAACAACCTTGGCGGTTGTAGCCGTTTCATTTAGCCACTTAGAATGCTTTTCTTTTCAACAACATTAATTTGCTCCATTGTTCGTAGTGCTTTACTGTTTTGTTGTTCTCTGCTTCAATTCACTGGGTGATTTACTTTAATGCCTTGTACAGGTCAAAAGAATACACCAAATCATTCCGGTCGGTTGTGTGTCACACGACGCTCTGTCCTCGTCGAACATCCTTCACGGCTTCACTATGGATAAAAGGAGAAGTGATGTGTAGCTGAATCAACTGGAGAAAGCTATTTAATCTCACCCCTTTATATATGTACATCTCTGTGATCTGAAACATTCATTTTTCATCCGGTTCTTAGTATTTTTCTATAATGTTTAATATACTATGCACATATTGGTGTTGCGTCTGGTTTTGGTCCTATATTGCTATTTTGCTGTTCTATTGTTCCCTTACTGTTTCCAAATTAGTCTGTTACAGTAACCGAAACCAATGAATGTCTGTACGTAAGTGTTACCACAAGTGACATGCACTGCATAACTTGCAGTTCCACTTACACGTCCCGTATCAAGTGTGCGCTCGATAGAATAGGAGGATGAGACGGTCAGTACTGGTTAGCCAGATGGCAGGCTAGTGTGAAACTGAAATGTTGATCTCTCGGAAAGCCAAGGTGGAGGGAATCCCCAGTGATAAATCCTACGTCAGAACAGCAAAAAAATATTGAACGTGTAAAGTAGTAGAAATTCCAATATAGTGGTCAATGTTGGCGCATTTTCCGTCAAGTTTAAATATAGTTTGGCTGATAAATTGAACAGGTCTTTCAAATACAGTACATTAATAAAGATTAAAAGAACTGGTTTCTAGTTAGCATATCTCAAATGCTTAAAGGTAAGAACAGTTGATTTTTCAAAAGTCTGCGACTTCTTGTTGACAGTGACCACCGTCATGACCATATCCCCTGCAACACTGTTCGCTACGCTGACAACCTAAAAATCTTTGACGTTGTTGATCCCAGCATTCACAACAGAGTTTAATCTTGGTGCGATTAAACGCTGGTCAGACAGTTGAATTCCTCTTGCAATAATAGTAAGTACACATGCTACTTGTTGGGAACTCCGTCAATACTCTCTCGATTAACATTACAGAAATCCCAGTGGGCCGTATGACAGTGGATCCGAAGAAAGCTGTAAGTATCCGATTGTCTAACGTATAGACAGTTGGCTGTAGAATTAAGTTCGCCGTTCCCGGGATGGTGAGAGGTCAAAAAGTCCCAGGAAATTTACGAATGTTACGTTAGATCGCTTCCTAACTGTGCTAATTATGTCTTGAATAGTGTGACTTGAAGAAAGGTATGCTCATAGCTGCGCATTAGTAAGGCTGTCCCGTCAGTTTGTGATATTGCTGATATGATATCAGCGAGGACGGAATAAGCGCCTGTCGTCTTTGCCAACCTACATCATCTTTGACGTAGAAAATGCGCCTAATTGGTTTTGAAAAGAATGGTATATAATAATTATGTGCGGTCTCTTTTGCTTATTGGTTAGAAAATGGCTTGACCATGACGGAGGTATCAACAAAGTTCCTGTGGTTGACAATAATTTTCTCAGTAAACTAATTCACATCAGGTAGGATGGTGACGTGGTCAATGTGACCGTTAACCAGCACGTATTTCGGAGATCTCGTGATGCGCGATCAGTTGGCCAACCAGTCTGATTGTACGGTCTGTCGTGGTTGGACAGAATATCCCATATTTTTCCGCACCTGATATTACCGATGAAGACAATTAGCATTCCGGCGAACCCACTGGGCGATCAAGCAGCCAAGTCGTCATGAAATATGAATGTCCGGGCTATTCTGTTGAGTTAAATGAGTGGGTACTTTCTGAACTTTTTGGATCCTCCGTATCATTCAAATAACTGATTGAAAACACTTTCTGAAATGGCAGATCGGCGTATTCGGAGGCATGTCCTCATTCATGTTTTTCCGCTTAGCCTTGTTTTACCCGGTTTCGTACTTTCTCATATTTTTCTCTTCTGCTGTGTTCCATATCACTGTTATAGTGACCTGCAACCCGAGCCACAGTACCTTCTGGTTAGGCTCGTAGCGTACAAACAGTCCGTTCACGTGGGCATCTGAGAAGTCGTGAACAGTTGGTTCAACCTTGTTGGGTCTGATCAGCACCTCTCACGCCGAGAAACCGAACCCATGACACGTGAGTTAGTGTCAGATGGTGGTCCAGGCGCCTATTCACTAGATTGAGGGTCCCTCTCAACTCTTTCTGGGGCCGTGGTGGTTGCTTTCCCATCTGCAGTTCAACTGCAAACGGTTGATTAATTTCAGCTTATGTGAAAATCAGGTGCAAGTGCTAAGAAAGGACTCATGGTTTCTGAGAGTGAATGAACTGACGGCCTGCGCACTACTAACAAAATAGAAGGAGCCGGAACAACGTCCGATAAAGTTCCCTTTGATGCGAATTTCCATTGGTGACAAAGCATCTTTGCCAGGAGAAGGCGGAAGAAAAGAATATAGTGTACCATCATCTGAAAAGAACAGTGTATGAACGATGCAATTGCATAGCAAGCTTAGAGCGCTGAAGCGTCAAATTTCCAGCAGACGAGCATTCATGCCGTATTCAACTTGGAGGGCGTCCTTCAAATTTTGAAGAGTTCTTGTTGGTTATACTTAAGACAACCGTGCTTCACGACTGTGGTAACACCATATAACCAGAAGTCGGTCTGCACGGCTGAACCTTCGATTTCAAGCTGAGTCAGCTCACACCTTTCAAAAATTGCCAAGAAGTGTCCAGTTTCATGCATATCTAAGTGCCGATACTCTCATTATGCTGCAAAAATCGGAGGAAGCATAGGTTTCTCTCACTCCATAAGAGACCATACTTATGGTCGAGAGAATCATTGACTAATGCAGTACGCTGATCGTATTGACACACGGGGGTCACTGATATTGCTGGTACTACATTGCTTCCTCCAGCCTTTGTTTGTATGGTCATCTGTAGGATTCTAAGTATAGTAAATAAGAAGGAAAATGTTTAGCGAGCGATTTTAAGTGTATGGCATAAGGTAACGACCGGAATAGAGGACTGGACTCAATGAAAACGACGTTCACTAGATGGTAGTGTTAGTGGAGAGTAGTCCAAATGCACATGGCTCACTTGATGCAACAAAGCTGGGATACAATGCAACGGCGGAATGTTTTAGCAGAATACCTAGCATCTTCATTGTGGAAAGAAGGAACCGTTGTGCATAATAGGATTTATTGATGTGCCGGAATACGACTAGCTATGGATGGTTTCGCGTAGGGATTAAGCGAAGATGCTCCATGAGTTTCCGAAGATCCTGAACGTAATGCAGGGAGTCATCTTGGTGTGATGGCCCCTGGGGGATTTTGCCAGCTTGTAGCGAATTTGATTTGTCAACTAGTTCTGTTGGGGTGCATCCGGGTTCCCCTGTTTAGAATGGTTTCATACTCAACCGGTTAAGCGGAAGGCAATGCATCATTTTGCGTTTGTTTATTTGGGCTATTAATGATGACTTCAGATGTTGACAGAAGCGCACTACTTGACCATTTTAAGGGCGATCATGTACAGTTGTGAGTAATAACATATCCGCGGATGATGACAGTGACCGACAACATCTAAGTTGATGTGTCACAATTGTGAATTTGTTGTAAAAACTAGACAGGTGAGAAGGCAACACGACGGTGAGTTTTGCTAATTTGTTAACGTCCAAGTGCTTACATCATGGTTCATGCTAAGTCAAGTGTATCGCTGTGAAATTAGTTCACCCGTTATCTCTACTCTATTATGCAAATTCGTAAACTAAACCAGGGAATGTCAACAACCAACATCTGCCAAGTTTGTTCTTGGACAGAATTTATTGATGTAGCCAACACCACTTCCACTGACAACTTAGTTTAAGCCTTCACAACTTTACTAGAAAAGTGAATCCTAATATTTTTACGGCAAATAGGTTCTATGCGTTTCCATTCACGCCTCAAAGTGCTGGGTTGTTTTTACGGTTAAACAGTGGCTCGCCGGTATCAGCGAAAACTGTCAACAGTTTAAAACTCTCAGTTAGTTCCTTTTCTATAAGTAGTATAAATCTGAAAGTCTGTTGTTTGGGTTTTTACCCGTAAATATTTGTATCGACGTTTCACTGGTTTTAGCACGTGCATTTTTAACCAGATGTGAACTTCAGGTTTGCACATATAATTGAAGGTGCGGCCGTATGTACGTCTTAAACATATATAACTTCTGTTCCCAAAAGTTCACTCCTCAAGAAGACACAGTGTTCAGTTGCCTTTTCGAGCAAAAGTTGTTGTGACGGTGAATTGTTTGGAATTGACTCCCATCTGTGTCCTCTCAGGGCTAAATTCCCATGTAAACTCTGCTCTTGTACATTTCTAGGGGCCTCTCTAAGTTCGTCTTCAACAGTTTTTTTTGCATTCTTGCTCAATTGTAATTGACCTATCAGCACACTTGAGTAGAAATCAGGTGCTGACTCAAAAGAATATTACTAAGATTTTGATGCGAACTGGACAGCTGTGCTACACAACCCCACAGATAACCTTGTTTGTTGAGGATACCTATTAACACTGAACTGTACCAAAAGCACACTTTAACTGATCGCAAGCAGTACCCGACTTTTAGTTTGTTTTTACTTGCTTATTTACTAAAAAATCGTGTATATAACGAATAGTAAATGCGAAGGTAATAGATAAAAGTGAATAACATGTAATACACGAAAACTTAAAATTAGATACTGATGGCATATTTCAGCAAGTTCTAACGAGGAAAGCCGTACGCATCAAATTGTCAGGCTTGACTGAGCACAAGTAAATATGTTACATAAATTGAAATTCACAAATGCTTATACATTGTCGAAGAACTAAGATTACGGAATCTCCGAGGGTGTCCCCTACTGCAAGCGTCATATTAAACTCGAAACTAGAAAATTGACAAAAATGACGTCAGCGATTCAAAACTGGTGGATAACAAGTGAGTACACTCTTGAACTCCAGAGTGGAAAGCGGATATGAACTAAGGACCAGAGTAAGATAAGAAACGGTCTCTAGCATGAAGGGTTGAGTATGCAAAGTAGACCAAAGTGAACATTTCTGAAGAGCAGTTGTCGAGAAATAGTTACGGATATGAAATTGCCACTAAGGATTGTATACAACTATAAATGAGTAAGCACACTTTATCTTCATTTCGGCACACATAATGGACTTCCATTTGGATCCTTGAATCCGGGTTATTAGATGCTAAGTTGTGCCTAATCATTCCCTTCTTTTGAAATTATTCACTGCCAAAGAGCGAAATGATGGCCTGTTTGATTAAGATTTGGAATGGACTGTTGCAAAATCATATTCACAGAAACACTAAAGAACCTAGCCACCAATTGCCATAATTAAATCATCCATAATTAGACGTTAATTTTCAACGTACCCCGGCCGATTCATTGTTAAACTGTGACCCAGTCTCGAGCGCCACAAGAACACGATTTCACCTACCTGGTTACGTCACCCCGACTAGTATTACTGAAATGTTCTGTTGACACTTTAAATACATTCTGTTACTCACTAGAGACCTCCGTCTGCATACTCTCGACCGCAGTTTTCATTGTAAATTTTTAATGCGACTGGTGAATTTTCGTTATTGTATGAAACGGTGAAAGACAGTTCAGCCCCCAGCACTTCACGCAGACATTGCAGTATGAACACCTTGAATGCTAGTGCGCGTACTGTACTCAGAGGCGGTAAGCGCTGAACCCAACATTAAGTAGAACGTTGACATGGCGCGTACATTTTGTAGACAAGATTCCACGTTTGTATGTTCATTTCGCAAAGCTGTTCACTCGTTCGTATAGAGGAGAAAGCAGTGGCCTCTCCAAACTTCAGTACAGACGAGAGTTGATGATAAACAGACTACACCTGCCAAGTCAAGCAGTTAACAGAATGCCAGCCAAATTTGTCCGTGTAGAATAAATGAGTGAGGGCAATTGCTACGTTGGACTAGAAATGAATGGGAGATTAGTGAACGAGGTAGAATGGGTAGAAATGAAACCAGTCGAAAGTAAATCGCTTTGGGGAAATGAAAAGGTAGACTCAACTGCAGAGGCACTGAACACATTAGGAGTGTGCGAGGTGTAGTTTGGTGGGGTAAAGGGATGAACGGACAGTTTCTTTTGGAAAGACGTTTCCAAGAATAAACATGTAAAATGTCGGTGGGCATAATGTGGATAAATAAAAATATAACAGGAGTGAGGGATACGGCGTATACAATTGCACATTTGTGTTTAAGTGGATTCGAAATGTCTATACGTAACCTTAAGAAATTGTCGATGGCTACACAGTAATTGAGAGCAGAGACGGCGCACAGAACACTCATTGTTATGTATGAAGCACCTTTAGGAAAATTTGGTGTCTGGAAAGGAGCACCTATGTCACATAAAATGTCATTACCTCGACCATGGAAAAGCAGGCAATATTTTCAGACTAATGTTTACGCAACTCTATAACAGGCTTTGTGGAACCGGGAGCATGGAATTCAACTTGAAAATGAGAGGGTTTCGAAGACAACGTCCGGAGATTTTCTGATGTCCTGTGTATCAAAATCTCGACGGAAGAGTGTTTCACTGAATGCGCCAGATAAACCCCCATTCTCCTAACATTGGAGCTGAGAAATTTACAAATTATTTTAAGAATTTGGTATGCTACGTCATTTTTAGACATGAAATATAGGACGTTACGAAATATAGACTGAAGCGGACAAATCAGACAGGGTTTATACTTTTCATCTCTCAAGGTTTCACGTAATACAACCGGACTAATAAACAGAAGAAACTGTCACAACTCCAGCTGTAGATTATTGTATATCAGTTTAACCATGACGTTTTCGAGGGAAATTTGCAAGTCAGTGATTGTTAACATAGCTCATTGTGACGATTAATTCACGCCGATGCTTACAAGCTGATGCAAACACTATTAACTGATCTGATGCACTAACTAATAACCAACTCTCGAACGACACCCAAATATCACCATGCCTACTAGTAATAAGAAAACGGTGGATCATATAGACATGGGAAGGAACAAGAGAAAAAAGTACACTGGTCTACATGAGAATTATCGACGCGTTCGCAGGGATGTTTAGTGTTGTTGAGATGAGTCATTCTCGATATGCGCAGGTTTCAGACGATCTAGCGAAATGGTGTTGGTGCAATTGCCTTTCTGTATGGTAACATATTTGGGGCTGCGTTTTATCAACAGAAATGGACCGTCGTATGGGGGTTGTACAGGAGGTTTTACGGTGTCGTTCCGAACAAAAACGTGTGTACTTGACATCATGTCCGAAGGGAGGAATGACCGTCGGGTGTGTTGTCGCGTTTCGGGAGGCTGAACATTACGTATATGCTCACTGAGACGTTGAACGTAGCTTGAAGGATCGGTGTATTCATTCGTTTTGGATGGAGATACGAATTGTCCTGGTAAGCGTGACGTAGTACCAAACACAAGTTCGGCAGAACAATGACCGATGTCTTGCTTGACAGCTGAACCTAGTCCTAGGAGAACAATGAGTAGGCGTTCTGTCCAATACGTTGGGTCCTCATGTGCCTTCAGAGCAACTTCGAGTTGACGATAAAATCGTTCAACAAGGCCATTGGCGCACGGATGATACGCTGCCCTGGAATGTTTAGTGCCGATGAGGTTTGTGATGGCGTGAAAAAGTTGTGATTCGAACTGTTTTCCACGGTCCGTTGTAATGATGGTTGGTAAACCAAAGACAGATATCCATCTTTCTAATAGTGTGCGAGCGATGATGATTGCGGTAGTGTCTTTGATGGGTATTGCCTCGGGCCATCGAGTAAATCGATTGACACAAGTTAAAATATGTGTACAGTCTAGTGAGGGTGGCAATGGGCCAACAAGATCTGTGTAAATCTGGCTAAATCGTGCATCAGGAATGGTGAATGTACCGATTGGGGTGATTGTATGGCGCGTTACCTTAGATCGTTGACATGGGATACAGGTCCTCGTCCAATCACGAACGTCTGTGTTTATATTGGGCCATACAAAACGATCACAAATTAGTTTCGTAGTGATGCGTACGCTAGGATGCGACAAATTATGAAAGACGTCGAAAACTGTTCGACGAAGGGGCAGTGGTACGAATGGTCTGGGAAAATTCTGGGAGACATCACAAACATTTGTACCTGGGGAATTGTGAAGAGGAACTGTTTGTAATTTGAGCACAGTAGATGATCGCGAATGTTCCAGTAATTCAGGGTCATCCTTTTGTGCCTCAGCCATTTTAACGAAGTCGATCGTAGCTGCAGAGTGAATGACGTCGATACCGGGTCTGGATAATGTGTCTGCTACGATATTGAGCGAACCAGATGTGAAACGAATGTCAGTCGGAAACTGAGAAATGTAATTTAGTTGACGAATTTCTCTGGGATAGTATTTTGCAGAATTAGTAGATAAAACGTATACTGACAGTTTATGATCCGTATAAATACAAAAGTTTCTGCCTTCTACTAAATGTTGAAAATGTCTGATGGAAAGAAAAATACCTAGCAACTCTCTACCAAAGGTGCCATGACGTGTCTCAGCCGGTTGTAGTTTCCGGGAGAAAAATGCGAGCGGTTGAGATGTTCCATCCACATGTTGATGTAGGACGGCTCCAACGGCAGAATTTGAGGCGTCTATGGATATGGACAATATTGGGTTGGGTTGGATGTGGTTCAGAACAGTAACATTAGCAAGGGTTCGCCTGATTTTCTCAAAGGCTTCAAGTGATTGTTCTTCGAGCACCAATTTGTTATTCTTCGAGCACAAAAGGTTAGTTAAGGGTAACATGATAGCAGCACCGTCAGGAATGAAACGTCGGTAAAAATTTACCATTCCCAAAAACCGGCGAAGTTGCTTCATGGAAGTTGGAGGTGGAAAATCAACAATCGCCTTTACTTTGTCAAGCGATGGAGTGATACCATGAGGGTCAAGAGTGTGACCTAAAACTTTTATGCTTGCCTGTCTGAACGAACATTTGGCATGGTTTAAGACGATACCATGGTCTTGTAACCGCTCAAAAATCAACCGAAGATGATTCAAATGTTTTTCCTGGTTGGCATTCGCAACTAATATGTCATCGAAGTAAGCAAAAACAAAATCGAAATCGTTAAATACCTGATGAATAAACCACTGGAATGTTTGAGCTGCGTTTCGCAACCCAAATGGCATGCGAATGAACTCAAAACGACCGAATGGAGTTGTTATTGCAGTCTTTATAATGTCGTCTGGTTCAACGGGAGTGTGATGGTAGGCGCAAACGATATCTAAATAGGAAAAACTTGTTTACCGTGGAGGGTCGCGGTGATATCATGAATGTGGGGCAGTGGATATCGATCTGGCACTGTCACATTATTCAACGCTCGATAGTCACTACACGGTCGCCAATCATTGTCGTGCTTAGGTACCATGTGCAATGGTGATGCGTACTCACTGTTCGACGGTCGAATGATCCCGAGTTGCAGCATATGTTGAAATTCGTCCCTTGCCTGTTGCAACTTTTGAGCGTTGAGACGTCTGGGACGGGCATATACCGGCGGGCCATTCGTCAAAATGTGGTGAGTGACGTTGTGTTTAAGTTCCGTGTCGCGGAAATTTGGCTGTGTAAGGTTTGGAAACTGGTTTAGGAGTTGCTTGTACTCATCTTGTTGACTTCTTGGTAAATGAACTGGGCTGATCACTGGACCAGAGGCGTGAAAACCATTGATTACCTGGTTGGTAACGGCATCAATCAATCGGTGGTTCTTCAGGTCCAGCAGGAGATTGAAATGTAAGAGGAAGTCAGCACCAATGATAGCTCTAGGAACGTCAGCTATTGTGAATATCCACGGAAATGAACGTCGAAGTCCGATGTTTAGCGTTAAAGACTTTTGTCCATATGTGTTGATGACCGTGTTATTAGCGGTGGTCGGGACAAGTTTCTTGTTCACTTGTGTATATTCACGTGGAGTAGGTGGTACGACGCTTATCTCTGCTCCGGAGTCTATCAAAAGTATTTGATTGGTGGTGCGGTCTCTGATGAATACACGACGACAAGATGATGCAGTGCCAGATGCAGTCGTCGCCATCACTGGCTGGCCTGACAGTTTCTATTAGTATGGTGGAATGCATTTACGAGCCTTGGTTCCGAACGCGGTGTGATACTAACAGAAGTTACGGTAACAACTGTTAGAACGCTGTGTCTTACGTGCTGGAGAGCGTGTAGAACGGTGACGACTGTGGCTACGGTTTCGCGATGCTTGATTTAACTGAAACTTTTTCAAATTGCTATTTAGCAGCTCGATTTGGAAGTGCGCTAAGGAACCTTGTGGTGTTGTAACAACCGAATTGACTTGCGGAGTGTTGGGAATGCTGATGATCTCGTCCTCGAGGTAAGCTAATTCCTGCAGACATCTTCTCACGAGAAATTAAGATGGTGCGAACGGAAGTTGGAAGACGCCGTAGAAATAGTTGACAAAATATTGCTTCGTCCATGGACCGGTTGTCCAGTATTTGTGACAAACGTCGCAGAAGTTGGGATGGCTTTCGATCGCCGAGTTCCTTGCCACTGATTAGTTTTTCGAATCGCGTTTATTCAGATTGTGTGATGCGCTTCAGTAGTGTAGCTTTGAAATGTTCGTGAGGCTCTGACGGATGTGGATTCATGATTACATCTTTCGCCTCTTATACAATCTCAATGGGCAACGCCGAGACGACGTGAGAAAATATGGTGTAGGAATTTGTAACACGTCCAACCTCATTGTTCCAAAATGTAGGAAGATGCACACCAATATGGCTAACCAAACTATTGGCTAGCTGAGTATCACTGGACATTATCAATAGGAGATAGAGTGAATGAGAATGAACAAAAAAATGTATGGGATGTCTATATGAAGTGAAATGATCAAAATCCTGGTGAGTCAAATACAAGGACGAACCTAATATGCCGAATGCGTGTTCGATAGCGTAAAGTTCAAAAGTGATTTGATATGTTACAAATTAAATGAATTAACAGTCACGTTGGGGGCTCAACAGTCTTACGTAGGGGCAATGGTGTGGGCTATAGATAAATGACTACGGCCTAACACTAACTACATATAACAAAAGAAGGGTACACAGTTAAGTAGTAAGGTGTATGACATAAATAGGTATAAACAGGAAGATGAATAGAACATACACAAGCCGGCAGACTCACGTACAGTACAAAATAATGTCCGTGTAGATAATAGTGTGGATAGCACCATCCAAGTGTTGTAGGGACAGAATCACGTGGATGCGATGTGGAGCGGTACAGTCGTGGTGTAGTTCACGTCATCCTGTCCGTTGACTTTGCGCGCTGTTGACTTGTTCAGCGTCCGAGACGAGGCGTCAGAAGTCATGTTGTGCCTCTTGCGCGTTTGGTCGCCTTCACGTGAGTGCATTACGTGCCTGTAAGTTAACGCGCGTGTGTGCGTGCATGTGACCTTGCCTCTCGCAGTGTTGAGGGAAGAAGGCCTCGCCGTCTGTCCGGTGAGTGAGGGTGAATTACGCCAAGCGGAGCCCGTGTGTACGGAGTGAACAGGGCCTGTTGAATCACGCGCTGGCCTGTGGAGCGCGTGATGTGTCTGTGACCTTGTGAATAGGCCAGGGATACGTGAGTGAGTGGGACAGTTAACATGTGGTCTCCTGACCGAATGTGGGGCGAATGGATGGCTAGAATCGAGCCATCGGGTTTAGTGAGGGGTACTGAACCGTTACAAGTTCTTCGAATTGCTTCTGTGTATTTGAAGACCCTAGCTTAACAACATTCAGAATAAGTGATGAACATACCAGCCCAAAGAATCGTTGTCGCGTGGTCGTCCTTATACCTGCTTCAAACTTTGATTTGGTGAACCCGCGTGTCTTGTTGTTGCAATGACTAAGACCTTGGCTGGGGTTCAAGTACGCTTCGCATATTCCTGCAATCTGAAATATGTTTATCAAGGTCCGTTGGAAGTTCAGACTTTCGAGGTGCAGAAATACAAAACCTCGTGAATCTAACCCAACAATAACCAAGGGTACAATAAATGAAATGATTCCATCCAAGAGAGTTTTTATCTGCTTACAGTTTTCATCCAAAAATACATCAGCTTCAATAAGGAGTTACGACAAAGTTATTGAGTAAGTAACTAATTTTAAGTCTAATTATGACGTCGCATATTGCGGCGTGAGATATTCAAAAGTCTTCAGGGAGTGATGCTACTTACAGAAGTGTACTGGATGTGCTGGCGGCTGTTTAACCCCAGAGGTGCCTGTCTCAAAATAGCTTGATCATAATAGGATCGTTTGTCAAAATGAGACCAGAAAATTGATATTCATGACTATTACATCATTTGGTGTGGGTCCTCATGTTTTCAGGCAGTTCTGATTTCTCGAGTATATTCTGACATTTGACTGCTGCAGAGGTCAGTGTAGTGTCGCTCTCAGCCATGCTAGAAACATACTGAACTATTTTAAGCGCGGCTTCACTTACTTACTGAAGGATTGACTACACTACACTACACCTACCCGACTGTAATCTGATGAATTGCAATGTCTAAATCACCGCAGCAAATCTGGCACAATTTCGGGAATGAGGATTTCGATTGATTGAATTTGGATAGCACGTAGAATGGAGAGGGTAGAACTGTCTCAAAATTCTGTGCTCTATATGGTGTATAAGTAGTTAACAGCTGTTATTCACCATTTTGACATCGCGTATCTCATAGTCGATTCAAGTCTTAGTCAACCATATCAGCGCTGACTTGTCTATAAGGAAGCGGTGTTGAAGCGTTTGGATTTTGTTCACCAGCCTGCGGGCGTGTGTAGACACATCTAGATGTAAAACGATAAATCTCATTGTACAATCTGTACAATAAACCCCAGTGGATCCATCGACAAACACAGTTTTCGCAGAAAAGTTGTAAAACCTGCTTTATTATTGCTAACGATTTAGCTAATCACTGCCGCGCCGTAAATACGAGATAAAAATGAGTTATTTTCAGTTTGAAACAGTCTTCCGTCGGAAGCAGAAGTGATTCATGTGCTTAAGCTGTTGAAGATTTACAAGGCTCCAGGTTTGGTTCCCATGATCTCATTTCAAAGATGGTGGTGAATGATTTAAATCAGAACTACTAATACTGTTTATGGCAGTTTAAAAAACTGACGTCGTGTCATTAGCTGAAAAGCCATCAGTTATGCACATTTGGAAAATGCTGGCACCTCCACGTCTGTTCTATCCTTCTCTCAATAGCTGTCACTGTCCCCTATACTTAGTTATTGTTCATTTGGTTTTTATCACGCCTATTCTATAACTGTAACGATTTTGTGTTACTAAGTCCTGTGACTCTGAACAACTGTACTGAAATTAAATGTACTCCTGTGTGTTTCGATGTTAGGTGAAATCAGTGTATATGTAATGTATAACGTTTGCTGATAACTAGCTGGCTATTCCTCTCCTGTCTACGGTGACGTCATTATTTCCTGACACATGAAAACATCGTGCCAAAAACAAAGCAAAACTGGAGAAATGGCGAGAAATGGATTTCGCATCTTGTTGATCAGATTATGTCATTTTTGCGTCTTTGTTGGTGATTTACTCTTTGACCGCAGTCAACCACAAATTTTAAGGCCAAATTTTTCTCCGATTGCCTCTGCTATTTCGAGCAAATCAATCACTGGTGAATGAGGAAAAGGATAACGCAGAAACTGCACTTTTTGTGAATCGTCAGTTATCCTTATTTCCTGTGTTATCGAATGTCATGACTAGCTTTCTCTCAGCTGCTTCGTCGTTAGGTACCGGAGATGAAACTTACTTATTAGGCATGAAGTTCTCTGCAATGATCGTGTTTCCATTAGTAGCTGAGGTGTATATGCCTGTGTTATACAGCCAATCCCCACGAGATTAGTCGTATCCAAAAACATGTGCGCATGCGTACATAATTTCGATTTCAAGCTGTATTTTCAGATGTTAGTCATGTTCAGGACTACAATAACTTGATAGTTTTGTTGATCCTGATAGGTACAACTTAAATTGAAAATAAAGTTTGGAGATAAAAAAAGTCAAGTTCTGTATATGAAACCTCAGAAACGTAATAGTTATAAGCATATTAATTATTGCAATAACCTGTGAATTCTTGCTTTTGTTTATAGCCGAATTTTCGGTGACAGTATTCTGACTGCCTGTTGCGGATATTTTAAGTTTGGAAGTTATTTTTATTGTTCATTATTGTGTTGTAAATGTGTTCGCATAAACCGTTTTTCTATCAGTAACAAAGCAGCGTTAGTGTGGCTGTGTTGCGTGCACATACCCATTACGTTCACCTCGTATCTGATTGGCTAGTAACACATTGCGAATATGATTGGTTTAACTCTAACTCGTTCATTGGTTTAATGTCACGTGTTAAGTCTGTGGGTCACATTGCATACATGCTGTTTACGCTCGTTACGATGGTGTCGCGGGCAATGCTCACTTCAGTGAATGCACCTGCACCATTTTGAATGGATTCAACACCAGATTCGTGGATTACCTGGAAAACAACGTTTACTGTTTACCTGGATTTGCTCAATGTGTTAAATCCGTCGGTGGATCTGACAGAGCCAACTAAACTAAAACTCCTTCGCAATCATCTGGGTACTAAAGGGCAGAGACAGTTTGACACTCATTCTCTGCGTCAAAAACACTATTGACAAATACTAGGGGCCGTTACAAACGTGTACGCCTCCAGATTTACTTTTTCCCGCATCAGTCAGCAAACTGGAGAACCACTGGAAGGATTCATTTCTCGACTTATAAGAGCCATCCGTCCGTGTGAGCATTCTAAAATGCCTGCTAAGAAACTTGAAGACTGCATGCTCATACAACAGTTT